>JAKELG010000179.1:0-82199 GCA_021527035.1 Lactarius vividus | reverse complement strand
ATCCTCGAATTGGATCAGAGGTTCGTCTTGGACACTCTGGACTTCTTCTATGAATGCCCCCCTTCCTTGGCGGGGTTGCCAGTTCGCGTTGGTGCGCGGTTTACGTGGCTGACGGCAATCTTGCTGGAAATGGCCCATTTTGCCACAGTTGAAACATTTGATGTTGCTAGCGTCTATGATCCCCTTGTTGGATCGTCCCCCTTGTGGGGTGTACGGGGGTCGGGTGTAGTCAATTTCTTCAGAGCCCGCGAGTCGAGCTCTAACCCTCCCTGGCGTGGTGTCCATGGCGTCGGGGTGATTCCTGAATGCCTGCCACCCTTGGCGAGGCAGTTGGGGACGGTTTGGAGCGTTGAACATTCTCAGAGAAGTATTGCCCGGCTTACCGGGTCCCGGGGGTTTACGTCCCCCCAAACGTGTTTGCAAATGCATCCATTTGCGCTGTTTGCTCGAGCGCAGCGGTCTTCCATTGAGCGTATGTGTTCGGGCTGTGGAAATTGTACGCATTCTTGTATAGTTCTACCGGGAGTCCACTGGTGAACTTGTCGAGGACAAGGGAGTCGTCGAAGCGATAGCCGGCTTCTCTAACCGCTTTTTCAAACTTGGCGACGTAGGAGTCGATGTCTTGCCCTTCCATTCGGAAGCCTTTCTGAAGTTCCTGCTGTGCTCTTTCCTTCTCGAGCGTGTCAGCGAATGTGTTGCGGAAACCGAGTTCGATGGCTTCCCAGATCCACTTGTCGTAGGGTCCGTGCTTGATCTTGTACGCCTTGACCCATTTGGTGGTGGAGAGGACCCATTCATTGACGTGGTCCCCTTGGATGTAGGTAAGGAAGATCAGCGCTTTTCGATAAGGAAGGGTGAACGCAGGGTTATCGTAGTTGGTTTCCACGAACAGCTCCCATTGAGTGAGGAACTGCTGGACTTTGGTGCAATCCCCGGTAAATACAAGGGGTTCTTTGCCCATGAACTTCTCGGGTTTGGTTCCGCTTGATACGTTTGGTCCGGTGAAGAGTGGTCCTCCTGGGTCCCCCCCTCCGCCGTCTCCTCCCCCGCCCCCGTGTCCTTCGGGTGGGGGTCCCCCGCCGCGACTTATACGCGCAGGTTCCTGGAACGTAGTAGGTTGCTCGGTGATTGTGGTCATGTCTGTGGGAATGGACTCAGCTAGTATTCCCAGTTGCGTTTCTTCTTCTTCTGCTTGTGCTTCGAGAATACGGATTTCCTCGGGGTTGCTTCCCAAAGATGGAGAGGGTGCTGGTGTTTTGGGAGTAGGGGAGCGGACTGGTTCTTCTTCTTGTCCGTCGATGGGTCCCCACTGGTCTCTAGTAGTTGTTTCGCTTTGACGAATGTCGAGGTGAAGGCCTGATCCTGCGGGTCTGACAACTTGTAGTTTGCCGTGGAGTTCGTCCCACCTGATTTCCGTCCAACAGATGTGGTCGAAGTTAAATTCTACCGGAATGAGTCCGGTTTTGCCGTCCTTGTAAGTGTAGAGAACTACGTAGCCTGGGTCTCCTTGCTCTGTCTGCCAAAAGGCTCCTTTGAGGTATTGTTTGGGGACGTTGCGTTCCCCTCTTCTATCGATGTGATACGGTCGGAATGGGATCCAAAGATCGCGGGTTGTTACTGCGGAAGCCACGTTGAAGGATCTTGGTCTTAATGTAACGTCTACCACGGACGTTCGTCTGACTTAGACGCTGTTGTGATGTGGGTTCCCTCGTGGGTGAAACCTGTGGTTGTCCAAGTGCTCGGGAAAGACTGCGGGATGGGGCCAATACGTGCCTGTGGAATCCCTATAGGTATACAACGTCTCTTCTACGGGGACGTTCGGAGGTGGACAGGGGACTTTGCGGATGTACTCCCACTCGAGGTTGTCGACGATGTAATAGCAGTGGGTAGGGCGAGCGGTACACGAGTTGAGGTATTCGAAGACGAGGTGACACGTAGTACCGGGTGGGTAAGTTACGGTCGGTTGATCTACCATTCACAAGGGAAGATGGAGATAAGGTCACGGGGATCCCCTCTTGGTCACTGAGGGATATGCCAGAGCTAGTTCACTTAGGGATCTTGCGAATCCCTAGTACAGAAGACGAGTAGAAGACGTGGTAATTGAAGAAGACCAAGATGGGGATCCTGGTCCGTACTACTGTGAGCTTAAATACAAGTAAGGAAGCCAGTTCTAGCTCCGCTCGGACTCGTAAGTAGCCAATAGCGTAAGTAGCGTATCCTAATAATAGAATGCGCAGTCGGTATCGTAACATGAAACACGTACAACAATAGAAAGCATCAGTCAGCAAGCCTAATCGTAATTGCGTACAACAATAGAGGTCATCAGTCAGCGTAACACGAGGCAGTAAGATCCGAAGTCCATGACGTATTACTACTAACGTGCCGAGTCATCACAAACACGTCAGAGTTCACAACCGGTCCGGGCAGTCCGAGAACCAAACGTAACAGGTAAGCTGGGGGAAGTGTTACTTCATCGTGGAATTGCTTAGCTTCAATGGCGAGTTCTGTTGCTGTGACACATAGGTGGCTTTCCTCTGTTAGTTCTTCCATGATGTCGTTCTTTTCTTCCTTGGTGATAGCGGTTCCTATGATGTGATCCTCTTTGTTGGGGTTGATCGACCAGATTACGACGGGGAGCATTTTTTCATGTATGGTCACGTATCTCCAGTTGATTGTGGGTTCATATGTTGCCAGCCAAGGGTATCCAAGTACTAGGTCCTCATTTCTGAGGTCAGTGACTAGGAAGCGCATCTTCTGTCGTCGTTGGTTAGTCTGAATGTTGAGATCCACAAAGTGGGTGATGCTGCCTGCTTTGTTCTCCATGTTGTCTATGTTCCATATTTTCTTTGGACGTTCTAGTGGTTGTAGACCGAGGCCCATTCTTTTGGCAAATGAGGGGTGTATGAAATTATCTGTTGCTCCTGAGTCTACTAGTGTTTTAATGTCAGCCATAGCATAACTTGTGCGAATCGAGACTGGAATTTGAAGCGATCGATAGCGAGTCATGATTACAGAGTTACAATTGACTGCCCTCACCCAGGCTGATGGGTTCAGGCGTTCTGAAAACCCTCCTTTCCCCACATTTCTTGGAGGATGAGGTCTTTTACATCGTCCGTTTCTCCTGCTACTCCGGCTAGCCATTCCTTGGCCCTCTGCTGCAGGGGTGCTGTATTTGCCATCCTAATTTGTGCTGGTGGTTCCTCTGGCGTGTAATAGTCGGTCTCTGTCATCCGACTTGTGGTTGTCCTTCGGCGGGGCTGTGGACAATTTCGTGAGAAGTGGCCAGGCTGGTTACAGTTGTAGCAGACGACTGTCCTCATGTCTCGGGGTGGAGGTCCTCCTCCTCTTCCATATCCCCCGTGTTGGGGCCTCGGGATAAAGGGTCTGTTAGGGTCCCCTACTTCTGCTACTCTGGCGCATGTTCTGTCTGCCGAGGTGTCCATTGCGTTTGGGTCATATCTGGGGGGTGGTGGTCCTTGTGGTGGACCCCAGTTAGGGGGTTGCGGCCTCCAGCGGGGTTGTGCTGATGATGGAGGTGTCTTGCTTTTGAAGTTGTCGAGGTGCACCTTCATGTGAATGTACTGTTTCTGTCGACACAAGGCACACCTTTTCCAGTCTTCGAAGGTGTGAGGTTCATCCAGTTCATATACTTTCATGAACAGTGCTCGTGGTAGTCCCACCGTGAATTGATCGATGGTTTGTCGGTCGTTTAGGTTGTAATGAGCTTTCCTTGCTAGTCATTCAAACTGGACCACATACGCGTCAATGTCCTCTCCCATCATCTTAATTCCCTTCTGGAGTTCGGCCTGGGCTTGTTCTTCTTCCAAAATATTGGAGAATCGTTTGGCAAATTCGGTGGTGATGTGGTTCCACAGGGTTTGGGAGTATTGATTCACCCCTCTTCGGACTTCCCGGTTTAGCCATTCAAGCATGGTTAGCGTCCACTCGCTGACGTTGACTCCTTTAACATATCCTAGAAATAGGAGCAATCGTCAATACTCGTTTTGCATAATGGGAGCATCCAAGTTCATCCCCCAGTAGATGTGCCATTGTGTTAGAAAGGCCT
The DNA here is from genome assembly GCA_021527035.1 of Lactarius vividus. Lineage (NCBI taxonomy): Eukaryota > Fungi > Basidiomycota > Agaricomycetes > Russulales > Russulaceae > Lactarius > Lactarius vividus. The sequence goes on along the minus strand of JAKELG010000179.1, from coordinate 78,133 downwards.
CGTATTTAGTGCTGTCTCCGTCGTAAACGGTCGGAGGTTCACCTGATAATCGGTCCAACCCATGTCCTATGCCTCCCCCTGGTCCCAGAGGGGGTCTTCCTCCTCCTGGTGGTCCTCCTCCTGGCAGTCCTTCTCCTCCAGGTGGTCTTTCTCCTCCCAGGAATCCTCCTCCTGTTGGTCCTTGTCCTGGGAATCCTCCTGGTAGTCCCCTGGGTGGTGGTGGTGGGCCTGTGGGGGGGTCCGGTTGGTCTGGGCCTATCGCCTGGAATAATGCTGCGTCGTCTGCAGTCATTCGGTGGCCGGTGGAGGGATTTATGGGGTTGAGGATAGCCTCTGCCTCCTCTCGGATACGTTGTACTTTGTCCATTGTTTGGACTTCTGTGGTCATAGGGCTCCTGATATGAATTTCTTCTGGGACCGTGATGTGTAGGGACTCAGCTATGTGGGCCAGTAGGCTTGAATCGTCTCCGGTTCCCGGTCATACTTCGCTTTCTGTAGCGGTGTGTTCTTCTACCTGCTCTTCATGGCTCGATTCCGAGGGTGCCTGTTCTCTCGGTTGTTCTTCTTTGTTCTCACTTTCGCTCTCGCTGTCTCCATCAAGCGATCCCCAGTCTTCTCCATGAAGCTCTCTAGAGTCAATGTCGCAACGATAGTGCCTTCCAGTTGGTCTCACAACATCCCACTGGTTGTCTACGGGGTTCCACGTAACTTCTGTCCAGCAGAAATTTGAATAGTTAAACTCAACTGGGCAATATCTGGTGGTGTCTCCAGGGAAGTCGACGAAGTATCCAGTATCTCCCCTATATTCTCTCCACCTTGCTGTGCCTAGGAATCGTCAGGGTACTGATCTTTCTCCTCTTGTTTCAAGGCTGTAGGGTTGGAAATTTCTCCACTGTTCTCTTGTAGTGAATGCCACGATTGAGGGGGGATCTTGGTCTTAATGTTACGCTACCACGGCGTTTAGTCCGACTTGGACTCGGTAAAGGGCGTTCACAACTTAGTGTCTCTCATAATATCGTTCATAAGTCCTAAGTATCCCTTGGAATACGATCAAGGTGATCCAAAGAGACTTGAAGGTGAAAACCAAAGTGACGAAGACTTGGTGAAACGAAATGATGACTACCTTAGACGCAAAGGTCAAGGGGACTTATAAGCGAAGCACGAAGGCTCGAGAGGAGTTGGTAAGACAAGTGGTATTCCAAAGAAGACCAAGATGAGGTTTCTTGGTCTTTGGAGGCCACTATTTATACATGTAAGAGGTGGCTTTAAAGCCCCTCTATGAAGTCTGATGTCCAGTGGCGTATGTAACTCGAACCTTACTACGACTGTACTAGTAATGAGTCACAGTAACTATCATGTGCTACTGTGATGCTGACTGATACCAAGTCCATGACTAATTTCTACTTACTACCGTAGTCATAACCGTATAGTAAGTGTCCTATTTGTTGATCCATAACACCAAATCTAACCATAAGGGTCAGATACCATATAAGGCAGGGAATGACTCAATCATATCCCACAAGACATGTGACTTAAATCAGTCATGTCTCAACATATCAGTCATTAATTGGTAGTCTACTGTATGTTCAGATTGGCACTAGACCTGACATTGCCTTTAATGTATCACACTTGGCACAGTATGCAGCAAATCCTTCCCCCCAACATCTGCAACTAGTGCAGTATGTCCTATCCTACCTAGCAGGAACTGTGGACATGCACATTGTCTATGATGGTGCCAATGGAGATGGCCTTCACAGCTATAGTGATTCTTCCCTGGGTGACCAGGTTGATGACAGACACTCCACTTTGGGTTATGTGTTCCTTTTAGCCAATGGTGCAATAAGCTGGTCTTTGCACAAGCAAAAGACAGTGGCCCAAAACACTACAGAAGTGAAATACATGGCCATGACTGATGTGGCCAACCAAGCTGCTTGGTATCAGAGCTTCCTTAAGGAACTTGGGTATGAGGTCAACCCCCCCATCCCACTACATGGTGACAATAAGGGTGCCATTGACTTGGCCTTAAACCCTGTCACTGGGAGGCAATTGAAGCACATTGTGATATGACACCATGTTATTAGAGAGTACATTGAAAAGTGATGAACAGCATAGGTGAATAGAGACTATACTCACAATGGTGAAGTTGACTGTGGTGAGATATAGGCAGCAACAGGGATAGCAGAGATCTTGCAAGTAAGCAGAGAATATGTCTGATAGCACAGAGTGAGAACTGGGTGTTTATACACAGAGAAGGGACTACTAACCTGATAGCATGGAGTGAGAACTGGGGCTATCAGGGTGTACAAAGTGTACTACTTATACTGTACAGAGAAGTGACACAAGTCACTGTCACACAGTAAATACAATAGGTGTTGTTATCTACAGGGAACAATAGAGTGTACAATAGAGAACAAAGCACAAAGAAGACCTGGACTACAAGGTGGGTCAGAACAATAAGAACAATAAGAGTCCAGACAAGTATGATATCATAGTGACATCACAATAAGGATATAACAAAAGGGTAGTCCAAATGCATAGTACAATAACAAGTCCAGAGTCCACATGATGTCATTGTAAAGTGATGTTAATAAAAAGGTCCAAGATTGTGATGATCATACATCTAATCTATATAAGTCCTGTATATCTAATCTAAAGCAGTCCATTATCTGTGTGTCCATTTGAGCTGCTAAGTGCACACAGGTCACTTATCAACAGCCTTATCTACAGAGTGGTGGTACACTTTGTATCCTACCTTAGACCACTCACATTTCATAGCAATAAGATAATAGACATCTTTACTTGATACCTGTGTGATATCAGACCCCCTTGAACCCATATCCCTGCTAGGATGTAACAAAAAGTCTGAAGATGCTTGTGGGGGTAGACAATTTAAAATGCCAGGGTAACTCTAAGTGGTCCAATTAGGCATTTCTAAGTTATTTTACTTGCTTAACAATTAGCTTGGCTTGCAAATAACTTAGGAACAGTTGATTGAATTACTTATAAGTGTTGACAGAGGACCCCTTAGCATTTAATGTAGTACAACTTCACAAATATTCTCAGAGTTTTATTTTCTGAGATTTCAAAAATGTTGGCTTGAGCTGCTAGCCTTACCACAAGGTTTACAACACTTTATAGAGGTTATACTATGTATCTTGTTGAGATCTTTCACATGGTAATATCTTAATCAAATGTTTTTATAGTTGAACCCTAAAACCCTCTAAACTGAACCCCCATTATTTCATAAAGATTACCATGTGAACTATCTTGACAAGATACTTAACATAATATTCTGACAATATTGTGGAAAATAAAATCTATACTGTCTACATATTATGCCTTGAAATTGCATGTCAATATTTAATGACCTTATCAACATTTTATGTATAAAAATTGTGAATAAAAAATACCTTTTGTTATAAATGCCTAAATTTTGTCAATGGCAAAAGAGTATCTTCCATCCAGTGATGGCCAAATATTATTAGGCTGAATTCAGATTAAAAAATGTTGTTAAAATGATATTTACTTGATATGATTTTGTTACAATCACTTTGGTTGGAAAGTGGATATTCTTCTACAATGTTAGAACAATACAAGTGATACTTCTTCATTTCAAGTGTAAATGGTGTTGGCCACTGGTTTGGCTCTCATTTTTTAAAGCTATATCTTGATGAAATCCTTAAATAATAATATATTTTCCATTCTATAAATTGTGGAAATTTATATTATATAAATACCATTTTGATATCATTTTTTAACATGAATCTGGCTTAATAGTATATAATTATTAGATTCACATTTTTGACCACAATAAATGAGTTACCTCTTATTATAGAGATGTTGCATAAAAATGGTAATTTCCATCCAGTGTGTTTAGGGCCAAGTTCAAAGTATTCAACAGTGTTCAAAAGTGTTATGTACATATTAACTAGCACACCTAAATCTTCTGATCTAAGGCCAAATGTGGATTCCAGTTCCTCTTAAGTCTAAATGGTCTTGGGGTAAATGTTTACTGTTTACTATTTAGTTTATTTACTTCATACCATCATACCAGTAAATATATAGTAAAAGTAAACCATGTAAATAGTTTAAAAACTGTTTTAAACCTAAATGGTTCTTGACTCCTGAGGAGTCTCAGACCCTGGGAGATGACCTGGGTGTTAGCAGCTGCATTGTGTGAGCAAGAATAATCAAATAGAAAAAAATATATAGAAAGCTACCATTAAGCATGATTAACTCTATTTGCACTAGCAGGAACTGTGGTCCTATAACCACACCCTAAGGGTAGTGGATCAGTGCATCCGAGGACACAGTGGTATTGGCCCATCTCATTGGGTCCAGTTGCTAACTGCAAAGCAAATGATCAGTTACATAGTAACCACATGATATGTTACTCATTTTACATCTACCCTGCCTGGAGCCTGCCCACTGCTGCCTGTAGATTGAACTATAAACCAGCAACTGTGGTTTGCAAGTTATTTAACTGGCCAACAACCTGTTGATGTTGCTGCACATGTTGGGCAATCAGGTTGTTCATGTTCATGGCTAGGAGATTTGGCACAAGATTGACTTGATCCACAATTTTAGCAATATGGTGTACTATGGTAGAGTGGGAAGTGTGAATTGTAGAGGTGACAGGCTGGCAGTGGTAGCCTACATAAGTGTTTATATACACTCTCATCTATACATTCCAAAACTACTGCATTTACTAAAATGGTACAGTAGTGCATTTATGTAATGAGGTCAGTGCTATTTATTTGACAAAATTTGGTAGGTTTTTTCCAATGCATTCTGGCTTAATGGAGATCCCACATACCCATTGTGCATACTGCTGCCTTTAGCAATAAGGTAAATCATTAGTATTGTTATGATCCAGCTGGATTGTTCGGGATGTAGTCAGAAATTCAGACGTAAAGTGATGGAGAAAGAGACTAAGTCTGGCCTGAGGTCAAGGGTGTGGACTTAGATTGGTAATGATAATGGGTGAAGGGTAAGTTCACCAAGGAGAATGTGAGAGTCGAGAGGGACACACTGGCTCACTTGCAATGAGAGAACACTTGGCTGGGATTTGACAAAGCTGAGACAAGGAAACTACAGTCTAGACTACATTGTATTTATACTCATACAGACTATGGATTTTCAAGATTATTTCCTGTAGTACAAAGGTTCACACAAGTGCCCTGCTGGCAAGAGAGCTTGCTTTGCTGTCAGTCCAACTTGCCTCCAAGCTATGTCACATTGATGAACAGCATAGGTGGAGATGCATACTCACAGTGAATCAAGGGATACTGTAGTGAGATATGTGAGGCACAGGAAAGCAGAGATCTTGCAAGGTAAGCTTAGAGATGTCTGATAGCACAGAGTGAGAACTGGGTGGTATTACAATAGTAGGAGACATACCTGATAGCACAGAGTGAGAACTGGGGCTATCAGGGTATACATGGTACACTACTTATACAGTCTAGAGATAATGACACACTTGTCCAATAAGAGCGTTATACAATAGACAGAGTACAATAAGACCCGGAACAATGAGTGGGTCAGAACAAAGGGAAGTACTTAGACAATAAGTACAATAGAGAATCTAGAACAAGGATGATATCATAGTGACATCACAATAAAGATATAACAAAAGGATAGTCCAAAAGTGTAGTACAATAACAAGTCCAGAGGAGTCCATGTGATGTCATTGTACAGTGATGTCATAGATAGGTCCAAGATTGTGATGATCATACATCTAATCTACATAAGTCCTGTATATCTAATCTAAAGCAGTCCATTATCTGTGTGTCCATAGAGCTGCTAAGTGTGCACAGGTCACTTATCAACACACATGTCATGTGATCATGACAAGTATACAATGGCAGGATTGGATGGATCTGATCTACATACCACTGATAAATAGCATAGGTCAAGAGGAGGCTATACTCACGGTGACAAAGAAGACTGTGGTAAGATATAGGCAGCAACAGGAATGTTATCAAAGGTGGGGCAGTGACAGGGCAATCCAGCTGAGTTGAGCCAGTCAGGTGATAGGGGTTCTGAAGGGCCAGTTCAGTTAGCAATGAGAACAGCACAAAGTTGATTGATAGTGGAAGACAAGCAAATGGACAAAGGTGAGATAGCTTTGCTTTGGAGAGGGAATACTCAGAGGCACATGAGAGGGGTGGAAGACAACTGGATAATTGATTCAAGTACATGAGAGTGCACTTTTATACAATATAGATATTTTTTTAAGAAAAATAAAAGTAAAGTATAGTAAATGTAAACAAAGATGCACAGGCCATTAAAAGCATGAAACAGGAGTCAAAAAGGTGAAGTTAGTAAATGGAGGCTGAGATAAAAAGGGGCACAGAACCCCTTGTTGAGACGCAACTGATTCAAGTCACATGTCTCGTGGGATATGATTGAGTCATTCCCTGCCTTATACGGTATCTGACCCTTATGGTTAGATTTGGACTTCCAGACTCATATGGACCAGTTATTGTTTATCTTTATTGTTTAGATCCTTATTAGGTTCTTATTGTTCTTATTGTTAAGATACCGGACTTGACCGCTTTAGGCGGTCTTATTGTTCTTTTCCCTCCAATGGCATTTCTCCCTCTGGTGCACAGACCAGGTGTATTTTGTTTGGATCACCAGTGCGCACAGATCATTATTAGCTAAGTGTCCTGTATATAAGGACTGCTGTTTTCGCCCATACACTTCAGAGTTCCTTCTACCTCTGAAGTGTAAGTTCCCTTTACTCTAAGCCTCTCTACCTTATGCTGACATTAGTTTAGTACTTGTTTGCCTTTAGGTGTGTAGCGCTGCTAATAGAGTTCCTTCTACCTCTGAAGTTACTTGTTTGCCTGTAGCTTCTTGCTATCTTTTGTCTCACTGTTAGTGCTGCCCGCTCAACAGGTTATGGGCCCTGGACGCTCATACTAACAGTTGTTACCCAGATCTACCCTGTGTCACTTGCTCTCTTTGCGACCACATCCTTGTCATCTTTCATCCCCTCAGTGAGCATCATTCTATCCTCTACATCGACACATTCCTTTCTTGTCCACCGGCATTTATGAATGTCGTGCCATTCTGGCTAGCCTCTTAAGGAGGTTCTCACGAAAGGCACTAGAGAGCTGTTAAGTCAGCAGACGCGTCCTTAAGTTCCTCTGTGCGCACTATCCTCACTACTTATTTTCTATACCCGGTTTTCGTCCAGAAGTGCTTTCATAGGCCAATAGGGGAAGACCCTTGTGGCTATAGGCCACTCTAATGGTTGGGAGATACTCGGTTAATACCTGGGTCTCTTTAAGGGGTGTGAAGGCCTGGTTAATAGTCAAACCCAGAAGTCCTTCCCTCTGACACAACTAGGAGTCGCTACTATAATTAGAAACGACTATACATTAGTGCTAAGATGTTACGCTCCAGTGGGCGTACCTTCCGGAGTTCGACACTCAACGGGAAACTTGGGGGTTCTTGCGGTATCACGGTGGCGACCAAGACTTCGACTGGTCTATCTTCCGGTCGGATTCTCGAGATCTTGGGATTTGCTGAGTTCTTCTAAGGTTTGGACAATACCGTAGGCAATAACGGCAAGGAGATGCGTAACTTGGGTGGCAAAGAAGAAGAGGAGAATGTGCTCAAGCAAAGGAGACAGGATCGGAGAGGGGACAACTATACAGGGGTAGCCTGTATCTGCTTTGGTCTACTTGTAGGCTGGTAGAATACAAGAAGTCAAGCTGAGGAATATCAGCGAGACTGGGGTGCTACTTATACACTTCCAAGGAGCTTTCAAGCTCAGCTTGGGGTCCGAAACCTAGTACGTATCGTCCAATCATAAGTGAAATAACACGAGTCAGGGGCATACAGTCACAAGGTCAACAATGAGGCAAAGGTGAAACGGGGTTAGAAGTCCATCAATCAGTGGCTGAAACATACAACTCCTGGGCGCATCAAGCCACAGGCACAATCAGGCAATCCATCAGAAACTAGGAACCATACAGTCCATGAGGTAGATCCAATCACGATCCAGGCACAAGCTCATCTGGATCCTTCTGGTGCAAGTCTAGACCAGGTCATGTGCCAGGGTCACGTGACGGGCGCTTGACGTCTTCTTCGGCTATTCCCAGGGCGCTTGCCAGCCCGGGTCTCGCTTGTAATACAGGATACTTCCGGGGTCAATACCCTCGCTTCTGGCAGCTGCAGCCCATTCAGCGCGGTATTACTCAGCGGTACTGCACAAGTCTGCACTGGTCACGCGGGGTTCGGGGCGAAACGTGACATAAGACCCTTATTGGTCTGGTCTAGAGACTCCACAGACAGCAGTTGGAAATGATGTTGGAGTTGATCCTCATCTTTCCTTCTGGAACTCGCTGTTGGCTCCTCTCTAGGGCACTACCCCCTGTCCACCAGTGAACCTGAGTAGCCCCTGAGGACGGCCTAAAGGTTAGGACATGACCTCCGGAAAACCCTTCACCAGGTAGTACCCCAGGCATGACTCTACTTGACCCTGACTAAAGCTATCACTAAGACTGCTTGCCCTTCTTTGAAGGTCCTTGTGGTAACAAGTGAACAGGTGTGGACTAGTTATCTACCTATGATTTGCACACGTAGTATCCCCAAGTCGCACGCTTGAGGCATGACACCTTGTGTGTTATGGAGTTATAGCGCTCTTATGGCTGGACCGCTACCTTTCCTATCAAGATCTGGACTGGTTCTGACTGCTCCTTGGAACCAGGTTTCAAAAACATCTCAAATGGCATCTTTCAACTTAGTCTTTCCCCCTTCCATCCAACTCGCCAAGTTGGATGGCACCAATTGGCAGTCCTGGGCTCAGACCTTTATGTCCCTCATGTTGATGAATGGTTGCTCTAGGCACCTCACCCATGATGACCCTGGTGCAATCCCCCAGCACCCTGCCTTGCCAGCAGGTGTTGCTGGTCCCACTGGTCCCACGGACGCAGGACTGGCCATGTTTGTTACGGTACGAGCTCGAAGGACTCTTATTACGATACGAAGATTGAAGTGGACGCTTACTATACGGTTATGACTACGATAGTAAGCGAAGATTAGTCATGGACTCACCATCAGTCAGCAGGAGTTGTAGTAACATGTGATAGTACTATGACTCACTACTAGGATAGCGGTAGTAGGGTTCGAGCTATTATCGCCAGTAGTTATCATCTTAAAGAGGAGCTTTAAAGCTACCTCTACAATCTGTATAAATAGTGAGTTGCAAAGACCAAGATACGCCATCTTGGTCTTCTTCAAATACCACTCTCGTCTTCTGTCCCTAGAGGGAACTCTTGAAGCCCCGTCTACTCCTAAGGGAAGACTTCCCCTCTAGTCCTGACCTTCGAGTCTAGGAATCTGACCCTTTCGACACGACAAGTCGGAGTTGCCTTGGTATTGATTGGGCGTATACTGTGGATCGCCTTGGTCGTGTTCTATGGCCTTATCGAGACCTTACGAGGACGCCTGTGACTAGCTAAGTTGTGAACGCCCTTTTACAAGCTCAAGTTGAGCTGAACGCCGTGGTAGCGTTACAATGTTGGCCCTGTGGAACAAACAAGAGGAGGTCATCATTGGCCTCTTATATCTATCTGTCACCACAGAAGTTCTATCTGGGATTACATCCCGAATCCTCTTCCCAACTGTACATGACAAATTCGTGCAGTTGGAGGCCCTATATGGTGCAGTTGGCTCTATGGCCACTTTCAATTTATGGGTAGGCTTAGTCAATACTAAGCTGCAGGAAGGTTGTCCCTTCCTCCCTCAACTCCAAAAAATGCTGGACTTGAGGAATACCCTTCAGGAAAACGGAATGGCGGTCTCGGACATGCAAATGTCCTTCATACTTTTAGACACGCTCCCCCCTTCCTATTCCACAATCGCTGGCACCATACTGGCCACTGGCCCCCCTGCAAACTTACTTCCTCAGGACCTGATCAATAGGTTCATCAACGAGGAGTCTCGCCTCTCCGGTCCCTCCACCACCCTCAACAAGGTGGCCCCTATCAAGTGGGCCTCTGGTTCGCGCCCCCCAAAGGCACAACCATCGCCCAATTCAGGCAGTTCCGCTTCAGCGGATGTCATCTGCCACTACTGTCACAAGGCTGGTCATAAAAAACCAGACTGTTTTAAACTTAAAAGGGACCAGGAGAATGCCAAGAAGGGGAAGGCTGGGCAGCAGCACAAGGCTACCCAGAATGCCATGATTGGGATGCCGGACGCTGTACCGGCAGATAGAATTCCAAATACAGTACCTGTACCAAAGAGCTGCCTATTTACTATCGTAAATGGCTCTGGCAAAATAGAGGAGGTGCATGAAGCACCTCAAGTCTCCCTTTACATGATGTGCGCTAACCACGCACAAGTGGAATCAAGATGGATGATGGACAGTGGAGCATCAACACATTTCACCCCTTACATTGAGGACTACAACACCTACACTTCTCACGAAGGTATCGAAGTCCTACTTGGTGACAGCTCTCTGCTAAAGAGTGTTGGCATAGGTACAATCACTATCTGCACCAATAGAGGCTATGACCTCAAAATCTCAAATGTGTTGCACCTCCCTAATATGCATTCATGTATCCTCTCCACCAGCGCCCTGACAGACAAGGGTGCCTTAGTCAGCTTTGATTCCACCTCCTTCACAATCAGATACAAAGGAGAGACTATTGCGGAAGGACATAAGGCTGCCAATCTCTATTGGCTTGACAGTCACAAATTAAATTCTGTCAAAGCACCTGCATCTGCTAGCCTAGATGTCTGGCATAAGCACATGGGCCATATGTCCAAAGAAGCACTAAAGAGACATGCTCCTGAGGCTGTAAAAGGCCTCATTATATCAAATGCCCCAGTGGAAGCCAGACCTTGCCTTGGATGTGAATTAGGCAAATCCACCCAACTTCCATTCCCTCCTTCCATGAAACGTGCTGAGGATCACCTCGAGATCATTCATAGCGACCTTGTTGGACCCCTTCAGAGTAATTCTATTCAGGGGAACAAGTACTTTGCCACCTTCATAGACAACTTTTCCAAAACTGCAGTCATCATCTTTATGAAGTACACCACTGCATGCTTGGAGTGGTCGTCTATGAAGGTGGTGGTGTACGGGGAGCCTTGTAGGGACTGAGTTTGTATTGGACCGGCTAGGTCACTGTGTACAACCTCAAATATGCGAGTTGTCCTTTTGGTGGAGGATGCAGAGAAGGGCTGGCGAGTGGATTTACCCAACTCGCACCCATGACACATGGTAGAGTGCGTGGTAGAGCCATCAATGTCCATGCCAGTAGTGGCAGAGGGACCATATGCCTTAAGTGCAGCAGGGGAGAGGTGTTCCATGCGCTGATGCCAGATATCAAGAGTGGTGGCAGCACTTTTGATGTGTGTATTGAGGCCAATACTTGAGGCGTCCAACCAGTATAGGTTGTCCTCCAGGTAGCCTAGAGCTACACACTTTTTATTGACAGAAATTTTAAATGAGTGTAACGCTACCACAGCGTTAGTTTGACTTGAACTCGTACTGCGGCGTTCACGACTTAGCAGATTTTAGAGGCTCCTTGAGCGTCTCTATGATTCCGTAGAAAACGACTAAGGCGATCCACAGTATTCGCCCGAGTAACACCAAGGCAACTCCAAGTTGATGACTCAAGAGTGCCAGCGCCCTAGACGCGAAGGTCAGGAGTTGAGAGTCTTAAGAGCGAAGGTGCAAAGGCCCTATAGAGATGAAGGTGAGATAGATGATAAGTGGTATTTGAAGAAGACCAAGATGGCATATCTTGGTCTTCACGTCCCACTATTTATACATATTATAGAGGATGCTTTAAAGCTCCTCTTAGAAGTACTATCCTCTAGTGTAAGTAGCTCGAACCCTACTACCGCTATACTAGGAATGAGTCATACTAGCAATCACATGCTAGTACGATGTGCGATGACTAAGTCCATGACTAATTCCTACTTACTAACGTAGCCACAACCGTATAGTAAGAGTCCACTGCATTTACTGTATTATCAGTCCATGAAGTCCGTCCACGACAATGAGCCACTGTCAAAGGCCACTTCTGCACCCTTTTGTGCTAGAGCACGCGTCGACAAGAAGTGTGTCTTCACTTGTGGTAGGTGTAGCACATTGGAGAGGGTGATGGGAATGCCTTGGCTCGTAGTGAAGACGACGGAGCCTACACCAACTTGGTCGATTGTGGACTTATCTCCCAGGCGCACAGCGCCTTTACACGGGGAGTAGTCCTTGAAGTCAGACTGATGTGGTGTGATGTGGTGTGTTGCACCACTGTCCATCATCCAACACACATGCAAGGCAGCATACAAAGCAACACCAATTGATTCCGTGGCCCAGTCTATGGTGGGGCCAGTAATCTCCTTAATGGAGGCGGTAGTAGGTACTAATACATGTGAATTGGCAGCCTTGTTGCCAGTGTCTTTTAATTTTCCCGCAGCTTCATCCTTCTTCCTCTGCCTGCAATCAGGCTTGATATGCCCCTTCTTCTGACAGTAGTGGCACGTAAGTTGAGAGTGGTCCTTCTTCTTACGATTGCCACCAGAAGGTTTAATGGGGGCAGCCTTGTTCAGGGAGGAGCCAGAGGGGCCAGACCGGTGTGCTTCTTCAGACACTATGCGTGCAATTATTTCAGCGTGCTTCAGTTTGGAGGGAGTGCCGGTGGCAAGGATGGTAGAGGCCAACACCTCATAGGAGGGTGGCAGAGCATGGAGGAGAATGAGACAGAATTGGGTATCAGTGACACCCATTTGCGCATTGGAGAGGGCGACCCTCAGCTCATTGAGCTTGGCTAGTTGAGAGGTCATGGGGGAGGAGTCGTCTAGTCAGGCTTGTGTTAATTGAATCCACAAGTTAAAGATGGTGGTGCTGCCCGAAGCACCGCCATACACTTCCTTCAGTTTAATCCACTTTGATTTGAAGGTGGGGTGAGTGGTTTCATTGGCAACTAAGGAGTAGACATCAGGCTTGAGATATAGGCAGAGGTACGCCTTTGCCCGACGCTGGACAGAGTCCCATTCCAAAGTTGTGACTCCTACAGGGGAGGAGTTGAGGAGGAACACATCCTCTGCCTCATGTAGAGTGAGGATGGCTTCCAGAGTGCCGGACCACTCATTCCAGTTAGAGCCATCAAACTGGGAGAGGTGGATGCCAGAGGGCATGCCGAAGGTGGTATTGTATGCATTGGAGATGCGCACAGAAGTTGTGGATCCAGAAGTAGGGGGCAGGGCTGCCGCCGCTACTGTAGCCCCAGTCCCAGAGGCAGTGGCAGTGCCGTGGGTGGGCAAGTTTGAGTGTGTAGAAGACATTTGGGATGGTTTATCTATCGCCGAGGAGCAGTCAGCGATAGTGCTTTTAACAGTGCAAGATGTGGTAGGGGAACTACTCCAGTCTGTGATTCTGTAAGGCCAGAACGCTAATGCGTCCTGCCTCCACATTACATGCCAGTGTTACAAGGGCTAGGCCCAGGATGGAGAGCCTCTTCGCCATACTAGGAGCCGGCTGCCAGCCAGGGTGTGTCTAAGACACAGCTCACTAGAGTGCACCAGAGGGGAAAGTGGAGTGGTATCTTTCAGTGCCCAAGGCTGTCTACCTCAGCCTTCTCGGCCTATTGGTTGCCTCATTGCCACAAGTGGCTTTACTGTATCCTTTCCCATTGCTGCTACAAGGCAGGAGTCTGGTTGCAGAACACCATAAGGTGAACACCCCCCAGAGTCTGAACCAGGTTTTACACTCCCATGGTGAGGAGATCCTGTGCCCAGTGTGGAGCACCAGAGACAGCTGGCGCTAAGCTCCACAATACACAGCCCAGTGGGCCATGCACACCTGGATATGGATTAAGGGGCTACCAGATCCAATCTCCTTGCACATAGCGCAGGGGCTAGGAATACAGTAGGGATAAAAGTAGGACTACTGGGCAATGTATAGTAGTGGAGGGGCCTCACCAACAGGCACCTGACGCCTCAGGGCACTGTGGCTTGGGCAAGGAGTGTGAGTCCCCAGACAGACCTTAACTCAGCTTGTGCCCGCAATGACACAGAGGCCAGTCAAGTGGAGTAGTGGGCGCAGGGCCCATAACCTGATGAACAGCATAGGTGGAGATGCATACTCACAGTGAATCAAGAGATACTGTGGTGAGATATGTGAGGCACAGGGAAGCAGAGATCTTGCAGAGTAAGCTTAGAGATGTCTGATAGCACAGAGTGAGAACTGAGGCTATCAGGGTGTACATGGTACACTACTTATACAGTCTAGAGACAATGACGCACTTGTACAATAAGGGCATTATACAATAGACAGAATACAATAAGACCCGGAACAATGAGTGGGTCAGAACAAAGGGAAGTACTTAGACAATAAGTACAATAGAGAATCCAGAACAAGGATGATATCATAGTGACATCACAATTAAAGATATAACAAAAGGATAGTCCAAAAGCATAGTACAATAACAAGTCCAGAGTAGTCCATGTGATGTCATTGTGCAGTGATGTCATAGATAAAGTAAAGGTCTGAGATTTGTGATGATCATACATCTAATCTACATAAGTCCTGTATATCTAATCTAAAGCAGTCCGTTATCTGTGTGTCCATAGAGCCGCTAAGAGTGCACAGGTCACTTATCAACACACCAGTGCACACAGACCATTATTAGCTAAGTGTCCTGTATATAAGGACTGCTGTTTTCACCCATACACTTCAGAGTTCCTTCTATCTCTGAAGTGTAAGTTTCTTTACTCTAAGCCTCTCTACCTTACACTGACATTAGTTTAGTACTTGTTTGCCCTTAGGTGTGTAGCACTGCCAATAGAGTTCCTTCTATCTCTGAAGTTACTTGTTTGGCCTTAGCTCTTTGCTACTTATCTCTCACTGTTAGTGCTGACCACTCAACATGATGGTGTGTGATGTCAGAGGCAGTGGCCTGGCCTATATATTTATTAAGGTGCTTGAAGTGCAGCAATGCATGCAGCTATCAGAAATGGAGTTCTCACCTTTGAGTAGGTTGAGAGACTATAGAGTGGAGAGGGTGCACAAGTGAGAAAGACAGTGAATCTGTATTTGCCTCCCTCCCCATAGGAGGAATTTTATACCCTATGTAATGAACAGCAAAGGTGGACAGCATACTCACAGTGGCAAAGTAGACTGTGGTGAGATACACTGAGCAGCTGGAAGCAGCAGAGGGGGATCTTGCAGGAGAAGCTAGGAAGTGGTTCTGGCACACAAGCAGTGAGGAACTGATGTTACATTGAGGAGGAGGGAACATACCTGGCACACAAGCAGTGAGGAACTGATGTGGACCAGGAGCGTACAAGCTACACTACTTATACTATACAGAGAGTGACACTGATACAAGGAGGGTAACATAGAGTCACGTATTACAAGGAGCATTGTTCTCAGTGTTGAGCGGGCAGCACTAACAGCGCGATAAAGATAGCTTAGAGAGCTAAGGGACAAAAGCAACTTCAGAGGTAGAAGTAACTCTTATTAGCAGCACTACACACCTAAGGGACAAAAGCACTATAGTAGCGTCAGTAAGGTAGTGAGGCTTAGAGTACAAGGGGGCACTTACACTTCAGAGGTAGAAGTAACTCTGAAGTGTGAAGGCGAAAACAGCAGTCCTTATATACAGGACGCTTAGCTAATAATGGTCTGTGCGCACTGGTGACTCAAACAAATTACACCTGGTCTGTGCGCCAGAGGGAGAAATGCCATTGGAGGGCAGAGAACAATAAGACCGCCTAAAGCGGTTAAGTCCGGTATCTTAACAATAAGAACAACAAGAACCTAATACGGATCTAAGTAATAAAGATAAACAATAACCGGTCCGTGCAAGTCCGGAAGTCCAAATCTAACCATAAGGGTCAGATACCGTATAAGGAAGGGAATGACACAATCATATCCCACGAGACATCACACTTCAATTTGTGACGTCTCAACATCCCTCCATGATTGAGGCAGTCCATTTGGAGATAAGAATAGGTGGTAGATGGTGATGAGAGCGTGTGTCAAGTTTCAACAGAGTTCTCAACATAGGAACTGTGCAAGAGTCTATAGGAGTTCGGGATTGAGATCCCTTGATCACCTGACTTAAAGTGTCATAAAGGACAACTTTTTGAAGTCCAGGGATTACTCCATATAATACAGAGAGAAAGGTCTCTCTTCTGCAGAGATAAGATTGATCTTATTCTGCCTTGACACTTCATCGACAACCTTATAAAACAGGTTCATCAACCCGAATTTCTGATAGATGTGGATCTTATCCACGATCTATTCTCTCCAATTCTAAACCATCCCAACATCATTAACCAGCTTCTCAAAGGTTTCCCTTGGTAGTGGCTTGGTGAGCCCGTCTGCTACCATGTCCTTCGTAGGGGTACATATTAGGTCTATGACCTTGTTTTCTACGTATTCCCTAACAGCGTGGTGTTTGATGAGGATGTGTTTGGACCGTCTCCCTGTGACTGGATTTAGGGCTAAGTCTACAGCACCCTTATTGTCACAGTGTAGAGGTATGGGGGAGGAATCCTCATACCCCAGTTCCTCTAAGAACGTCCTGTACCACTGAGCTTGGTTTGCAGCCTCGCAGAGGCTCATGTATTCAGCCTCAGTGGTGGACTGGGCGACCGTCTTTTGCTTTCTGGTACACCAGGAGATGGCGCCATTTGCAAGTAGGTAGACGTAGCCTGAAGTGGAGTGGCGATCTTCCTGATCTCCCCAGGAAGAGTCACAGTAGCCATGAAGGCCTACTCCATCAGTCCCTCCAGTATAGCGCAACGATAAGTCCTTTGTAGTGTTCAGGTAAGCCAGTACATATTTGGCTAGGCGCAGATGCTGTTGAGAGGGGTTGGAAGCAAATTGGCTAAGGCGCGCAACAGCGAAAGAGATATCAGGTCTGCTTCCAATCTGCGCATATAGCAGTGACCCGATTATCTGTTGATACTTCTTTATCTCAGAAGTAGAGGCTTGATCTTCATATTTGATCAGGTGAGCCTTGGCGCCAGAGGGAAGAGGGGTGTACACTGGGTTGGAATCCCTCATTCCGAACCTTTCAACTATGTCTTTGATGTAGTCTGATTGGTTGATTTCCATGGTGCAGTTAGCACGATCTCTGGTGATGTTAACACCGAGATATGATTGGATTTCTCCCAAGTCGGTCATCTCATATCGGCTAGATAGAGACGCCTTCAGATCATTGATCATGTCAATAGAGTTTCCCAGTATAGTGATATCATCTACATATAAGATGACGAAAAGTGATCCACCCCCCTCTTGGAGATGGTACACGTATACTCCTGCATCAGAGTACGTCCACGTAAAGCCGAGTTCAGTTAGAACTCCATGGAACTGTAGATTCCATGCGCGGGAGGCCTGCTTCAGACCATAAAGGGCTTTCTGAAGTCGACACACCATGTGTTCGGAGCCAGCTGTGACGAAACCGACTGGTTGCTCCATGTAAATTTCCTCATCCAGTTCCCCATGCAGGAACGCCAATTTGACGTCCATCTGGTGGATTTCCCAATCCTCTAGCGTAGCTAACGCCAAAAGGAGTCGTAATGACTCAAAACGGGCAACTGGAGAGAAGGTTTTGTCAAAGTCCACCCCCTCTAGTTGGGTGAACCCTTTTGCCACTAGCCTAGCACGAAAGCGTCCATCCGCTTTCTTCTTAAAAACCCACTTGCATTTCACCACCTTCCTTCCAGCAGGAAGGGGCTCCAAACGCCAGACTTGTAGCTTTTCTAGGGCGTCCAGTTCATACTGGCATGCCTCTTGCCACTCATCGGCGTGTTCAGACTCCATGGCCTGCTTAAAGGTCTGAGGATCCCTATAGCCAGGGGCCTCTGCTGCATTCAGCAAGTCCATCATCGTAAGCCTGCTGCTACCCTGCATAAATTCGTCATTATCCTCATTATAGTAGCGAGGATTTTGACGCCTTGTCCTTGTGCTGCATCTAGGACGAGGGGGCGAAGTCACCTGCTCAGTCCTCGGGCTTCTAGGGGTATCCCTAGGAGGACTGACTTCCCTATTGAAATTAGGGGCAGGTAATGGCTGGGTCACCATGGGTGGCCAGTTTCGCCTTGAGCGTGAAGGAACAGGGGGTGAAGTAGCAGGGGGAGCAGATGGCGGAGTCTGGTAGATCGTCTGATCTACTGGAGCTGGGGTTGTATTTGGTGGGGTGCTAGGCTGTTGATTTAGCGGAGGGGGTACCTCCGGCACCTGTATGGTAGGCGGGGCCACGTTGACTGGTGGCGCCTGAGGTGCTGTGGCAACAGCTGGTAGAGGCTGATCAAGCACTCTTATGTAGATTGTACTGCCGGTGGAGTCAAAGACTTCCTGTTCCGGCACTGGTGTAGTATATTGGTGAGGGATCAGGTCACCACGGGACGGGAAAACGTCTTCGTCAAATGTAACATCTCGTGAAGAGATGAAGCGTCGGCTATGTCTGTCCCATAATTTGTAGCCCTTGGAAAGGGCTTCATAGCCCACAAACATGGCTTCCTTTGCTTTAGGATCTAATTTTTGCCGGTTGTGTTCTGGTACATGGTAGTAGGCTTTGCAGCCAAATACTCTAAAGTACGAGACATCTGGAACTGTACCATTCCAGAGCTCTAGCGGAGTTCTCCACTTATTAGAACGAGTGGGAGTGCAGTTATAAATGTGCACTGCAGTTTCAACTGCCTGTTCCCAAAAGCCAAGGCTAAGGCCCGCATGATGTAGCATGCTGATGCCTTTTTCCATAACCGTACAGTTAAAACGCTCGGCTCTCCCATTCTGTTGTGGAGAATAAGGCATAGTGAGGCAATGCTCAATGCCTGCTTCCAAAAGTATGTGCTTGAGTTCATTATTGACATACTCGCCACCACGATCAGAGTGTAAGGATTTGATGGGCTTATTAAGTTGTTTTTCAGCCCACGCCTTATAGTGTAGGAAGGCGTCCTTAAACTGATCTTTTGACTTCATATAGATGACGACTGCTGCTTTTGAGAAGTCATCTATGAAAGTGGCGAAGTATTTGTTCCCCTGAATAGAATTACTCTGAAGGGGTCCAACCAGGTCACTGTGTATGATCTCGAGGTGATCCTCGGCACGTTTCATGGAAGTAGGGAATGGAAGGCGGGTGGATTTGCCTAGTTCACAACCAAGGCAAGGTCCGTCTTCCACTGGGGCATTTGATATAGTGAGGCCTTTTACAGCCTCAGGAGCATGCCTCTTCAGCGCTTCTTTGGACATATGGCCCATGCGCTTATGCCAGACATCTAGGCTAGCAGATGCAGTTGCTTTGACTGAGTTTAGTTTGTGACAGTCAAGCCAATAAAGATTGGCAGCCCGATGTCCTTCCGCAATAGTCTTCCCCTTATATCTGATTGCGAAGGAAGTGGAGTCAAATGAGACTAGGGCACCCTTATCTGCTAGGGCACTTGTGGATAGGATACGCGAATGCGTATTTGGGAGGTGTAACACATTTGAAATTTTGAGGTTATAGCCTCTGTTGGTTCGGATAGTAATCGTACCCGTTCCAGCGCTCTTTAGCAGAGAGCTGTCACCAAGCAGAACTTCGATGCCTTCATGAGGTTCATAGGTATCGTAGTCTTCAATGTGTGGTGTAAAATGTGTTGACGCTCCACTGTCCATCATCCACTTTGATCCCACTTGTGCGTTGTGAGCGCACATCATGTAAAGGGAGACTTGAGGTGCTTCATGCACCTCCTCTATTTTTCCAGAGCCGTTGACTATAGTAAACAGTTGGCTCTTTGGTACTGGTATACTATTTATTCTATCTGCCGGTACAGAGTCCGGCACCCCAATCATGGCGTTCTGGGCAGCCTTGCGCTGCTGCCCAGCCTTCCCCTTCTTGGCGTTCTCCTGGTCCCTTTTGAGTTTGAAGCAGTCCGGCTTTTTATGACCGGACTTGTGACAGTAGTGGCAGATTATATCCGCCGAAGCGGAACTGCCTGAATGGGGCGATGGTTGTGCCTTTGGGGGGCGCAAACCAGAGGCCCTTTTGATAGGGGCCACCTTGTTAAGGGTGGTGGAGGGACCGGAGAGACGAGATTCCTCGTTGATGAACCTATTGATCAGGTCCTGAGGAAGTAAGTTGGCAGGGGGGCCAGTGGCCAGTATGGTGCCGGCGATGGTAGAGTAGGAGGGGGGTAGTGCGTCTAGCAAAATAAAGGACATTTGCATGTCCGAGACTGCCATCCCGTTCTCCTGAAGGGTGTTCCTCAAATCCAACATTTTCTGGAGTTGAGGGAGGAAGGGACGACCTTCCTGCAGCTTGGTATTGACCAAGCCCACCCATAGATTGAAAGTGGCCATTGAGCCAATGGCACCATATAACGCCTCCAACTGCACGAACTTGTCATGAACAGTTGGGAAAAGGATATGGGATGTAATCCCTGATAGAACTTCCGTGGTAACAGATAGATATAAGAGGCCAATAATGACCTCCTCTTGTTTGTTCCACATGGCTAGCATGGCCAGACCTGCGTCCGTAGGACCAGTGGGGCCAGCAGCACCTGCTGGAAGGGCAGGGTGCTGGGGAACCGCACCAAGGTTGTCATGTGTGAGGTGCCTGGAGCAACCATTCATCAGCATGAGGGACGTAAAGGTTTGTGCCCAAGATTGCCAGTTCGTGCCATCCAACTTGGCGAGTTGAACGGAAGGGGGGAAGGTCAGGTTGAAGCTTGCCATTTGAGATGTTATAAATCTGGTTCCGAGGAGCAGTCAGAACCAGTCCAGATCTTGATTAGGAAAGATAGCGGTCCAGCCATAAGAGCGCTATAACTCCGTAACACTCAAGGTGTCACGCCCCGGATGTGCGACTTTAGGGGTACTATGTGGATAAAGTACTATGTAAATATATAAACCCCATTTCCTGTCTGCTTGTTACCACGAGGACCTTGTAAGAAGGGCAAGCAGTCTTAGTGATAGCTTTAGTCAGGGTCAAGCAGAGTCACGTCTGAGGTACTTCCCGGCGAAGGGTTTCCCGGAGATCGCGTCCTAACCTTTAGGCCGTCCTCAGGGGCTACTCAGGTTCACTGGTAGACAGGTGGGGCAGTGCCCTAGAGAGGAGCCGGCAGCGAATTCCAGATAGAATGATGGGGATCAACTCCCACAACAATTCTAACCGTCGTCTGCGGAGTCTCTAGACCAGACCAATAAGGGTCTTAGCACTGATGTATAGTACTTTTACTTATAGTAGCAACCTCTAGTTGTATCAGAGGGAAGGACTTCTGGGTTTGACTATTAACCAGGCCTTCACACCCCTTAAAGAGACCCAGGTATTAACCGAGTATCTCCCAACCATTAAGGTGGCCTATAGCCTCAAGGGTCTTCCCCTATTGGCCTACTAAATCCGGACGAAAACCGGGTATTCGAAAATAAGTAGTGAGGAAGTGCGCACAGGGGTACTTAAGGTCGCGTCTGCTGACTTAACAGCTCCCTAGCGCCTTTCGCGAGAACCTCTTTGAGAGGCTAGCCAGAATGGCATGACAATCATAATTGCCGGTGGACAAGAAAGATGTGTGTCGAAAAAGAGGATAGATGATGCTCACTGAGGGGAATATGAACGACAGGAGTGTAGTCGCAAAGTGAGTCAAAGACACGAGGTAGATCTGGGATACGGCTGTTAGTATGAGCGTCCAGGGCCCATAACCTGTTGAGCGGGCAGCACTAACAGCGCGATAAAGATAGCTTAGAGAGCTAAGGGACAAAAGCAACTTCAGAGGTAGAAGTAACTCTTATTAGCAGCACTACACACCTAAGGGACAAAAGCACTATAGTAGCGTCAGTAAGGTAGTGAGGCTTAGAGTACAAGGGGGCACTTACACTTCAGAGGTAGAAGTAACTCTGAAGTGTGAAGGCGAAAACAGCAGTCCTTATATACAGGACGCTTAGCTAATAATGGTCTGTGCGCACTGGTGACTCAAACAAATTACACCTGGTCTGTGCGCCAGAGGGAGAAATGCCATTGGAGGGCAGAGAACAATAAGACCGCCTAAAGTGGTTAAGTCCGGTATCTTAACAATAAGAACAACAAGAACCTAATACGGATCTAAGTAATAAAGATAAACAATAACCGGTCCGTGCAAGTCCGGAAGTCCAAATCTAACCATAAGGGTCAGATACCGTATAAGGAAGGGAATGACACAATCATATCCCACGAGACATCACACTTCAATTTGTGACGTCTCAACACTCAGTATGGGACAAGAGGAATATACAAGAGGAGAACAAGGCGATAAGAACAAAGAGGAATCCAGACTAAGATGATATCATAGTGACATCACAATAAAGATAGAACAAAGGAAAGTACAAAGACACAAAGTACAATGTAAAGTCCAGAGGAGTCTGAATGATGTCATTGTACATGATGTCATAGATAAGAAGAAAGTCCGAAATTGTACAGATCAAATATCTAATCTACAAGTCCTGTAAATCTTATCTAAAGCAGTCCATGCTGCAAGTCCGGTCCGTCCAGAGCCGCTAAGTGCGCAAAGGTCACTTATCAACACTATGGCCCTACCATATTTTAGAAGCACAAAAGTGATGAGTACAGGCATCCACAATATCGTGTTTTTATATACACCTGATGTAAATTACCACTTTGCCTTAGCCATGAGACTTCTCTTTGCTCAGAGGTGAATTGCACCCAGTATAGTATGTATCCTAACTACCATAATAGGAAAGCATACTTGCAGTAATGTCATAACTGCTATAGATAAGGGCCTTGCATACTTATCATGTTTCAACACTCCCCCTTGCTTAGTGCAGCTAATTAAAGTGTAACGTCTACCACGGACGTTGGCCTGACTTAGGCACTTGTATGATGTGGGTTCCCTCATGGGTAGTATCAATGGTTTATGGAGTCTTCTGGGAAGACCGCGGGATGCCTGCAATGGGTGCCAGTAGAGTCTCAGTAGGTATAAAGGGGAAAACCTATCAGGATAGAGGAAGGCAGATTCCTGACAGCTTGTACATATCTCCAATGAGGATTGTCAAGAACGTAGTAACACTTGTAAGGTCATGTGGTTCAGGAGTTGAGATATTTGAAGACGAGGTGACACATGGTATTTGCTGGATAAGTCACAGTCAGGTTGTCCACCATCCACGAGGAGTTGGAATGGGGAAGAAGGTCACGGGGATCCCCTTGGTCTTAGGGATATGCCGGAACTAGCTCACTAAGGGACACTGGGCCCTTGCATAGACGAGAGGATGAGAGTGGTATTCGAAGAAGACCAAGATGGGGATCCTGGCCTGTACTGCTATGAGCTTAAATACACATAAGGGAGCTAGTTCTGGCTCCGCTCAAACATGTAGGTAACCAATAGCGTAAGTCAAGCAAACCCTAGTACAGTGGTCCTAGGGATCAGGCATCTGTATTGTAATATCGTACACGTACAACAATAGAGAGTATCAGTCAGCATGGTAAGACACATCATGTACACCAATAGGGATCATCAGTCAGCCAAACACAAGGCAGTCAGATCCAAAGTCCATGACTCATTACTACTGACACGTCGGGTCATCGTGAACACATCAGAGTCCACAACTGGGCCAGGCAGTCCGAGAATGAAACCATCACCCCCTTTTCAGGTTCAAGCCCCAGCTTGACCGTGCATGACTGTGAGGGGGTTCATGCTAAGGGACCACATGTGATGGATTACCTCTATCTCCTTGGCGTCTTCCTCCGCTCAAGGGCCACGATGAAGTGCGAACTGCTCTATCTTGATGCAGTTGATTGCATGAGCACGCTGGAGTCGGGCTACACACCTGTTCTGCTCTATCTCGATACGCTCCAATTTCATCTGCTCCGTGGCTACTCGATGTTGTTGAGCGCGCCAGCCAAGGGTCATGCACCAATAGCGGTGTACCTCAGCCATGAGTGGGAGGTCCTTCATGTGAAGGAGCACTTGGTCGACCAAGTCGACTAATCCCGTGTCGGAGAGCAAGAACATGAGGTTGTCATCAGTGTAAGTGGGGGGAGCAGACTGTCCCTCAAAATAGGGACTGGTGTGGACGGGCTTGCCATATTGCTGGTTGCTCCTGGCACGGAAGGCCAGGACAAAGGGGTCGGCAGTGAGGATGAGCTGAGTATACTGGGCGGGCCAAAGGCGTTCTTGAGCGTCTCGAATCTGGAAGGGAATGTAATGTACTCCCCTGTTGAACTGGTATCCCTGAGGAGGGGGAGTCTCCAGCCAATCTTCGGCCTCCAACACATGTTCCTCCTCTTGTTCGCGGCGAAGTGTGGATTGAGGTGGCACCGGTAGTGTGAGAGCTTCCCTGGTGGGTCTGCATAGCGGGGGGGGGGGGTTTCCGAGTGTGTCATGGTGAGATGGGTGGCGTAACGCAGATATGGATGCATCTCGAGGTGTTTGGCTGGGTCGTACGGATCCCCGCCTTCGTCAGGTCCCGGTGGCGTTGCTGGTCGACTGGGCACATAGCCCTGTTCGTCGCCCACTGGAGTAGGTGCTCTGGTGGGGATGTAGTTGCTCCTGAGTCGACTGGGCTGGTTGGTCTTGGAATAAAGAGTGGGGGATGGCGAAGGAATTTGGGATGACGCGGGGGAAGTAGGATGACTTCCTTGTTGGTGAAGGGAGAGGGTAGATGACAGGGGTGACGATGGCGTGGACTGTGTTCTGTAAGGAGCTGCCAGACTGGTATCAACAACATATTGGAAATGGACTGGGGAGGGAGATCACATGAGTAGTGGTGGTGATAGGAGAAGGAGATGGGGACGTCTCTTGGGATTTCCCTGTGCTTATATGTGTTTCACGAGCGGGGTTAGAATTTTTGAATTCCCGAATCATGTCATCTGCAAATACGTCGTTCTTATTGACCCATTGGTTGTCCAAGTCTGGGTATCCCTTCCATTTGACCAAATACTGCAACTTGCGACTTCTGCCAAAACGCCAAGAGTCTAGAATCTTCTCGACCTCGTATTCTTCTTCACCACCAACTAGATCCGGTGGTGGGCGCTGATAGTTGGGTCCGTGCGTGGGTGTTTTGTGATGGGGCGTGAGGAGGTCCACATGGAACACTGGATGGATCTGCCACTGTGTGGGAAGTTCTAATCAATAGTTGACTGCAGACATCACCTGGACAACCTTAAAAGGGCTGTGTCTTCGTGCTGCGAGTTTTGCTGTTGGTTGATGGGTATGTAAGTGGCGTCCTTCTAGCCACACCTGATCTCCAATTTGAAACTTGGGTGTATCTTTAGCCTTGATCCACCCTTGCTGCGCTTTGATCATCAGAGACTGCGTGTGCTGTCGGAGTTCTTTGAACTGTTTGACCCTGAGCGCCACTTGTGGGATGGGGGATGGTCAATCCGTCCAGTTGGCTCAGGGGTTATACCCCATAAGGAGCTGGAAGGGAGATTCCTTAGTGGTTTCACTAGGCCAATTGTTATGCGTAAACTCAGCCATGGGGAGGTAGTGGATCCAATCATCTTGTTGTTCGTTGACCCAAAATCGTAAGTATTGTTCTAGCCATTGGTTGGTGTGTTCGGATTGTCCATCTGTGCGAGGGTGGTATGCTGTGGAGATGTTCTGTTCAATTCCAAGAGTTTTACATAGTTCACGTGTAAATTTTGATGTGAATTGTGGATCTCTATCACTGATGATCTTGCCAGGTAATCCAAATCAGGGAAAGACATGTTTTACGTACAGAGTGGCAGTTTCTTTGGCCAATATCTCTTCTTGACAGGGGATGAATAGGGACATCTTTGTGCAGTCGTGATCAGTTATCGTGAGGATCATGTCACAGTCCTGGGCTATTGGAAGCTTAGTGATGAAATCAAGAGCAATGGTTTCAAATGGCATAGCTTCTGGTTTAGGGAATATTGGGCACAGTGGCGCTTTGATGGCCCTGGTATTGACCTTGATTTGTTGGCAGTCGGCGCATCCTTTGACGTAGTCCATGACCTCCTGTCATAGTCCTGGCCACCAATAGTATCGTTCCACGAGTTTGATGGTGCAGCTTATTCCGGGATGTCCATATACAGGGGGGTCATGATGTGTTTTGATGATTTCACGTTTCTTGTGGAGTCCTCCCATGACCGCATGCCTTCCGTCTTTGTACCATGTGCCTTCGATCAGTTTGAGGCTGTGTGGGTCTACCCATGGGCGTATCCTATCGACGTCTTGCGTGTATATCGGATTGATCTTTTTCATTTCTTGCACTGATATGGTGGTGTTGATTTGGAGTGGATCTTCGGTGGTATCCAGTAGTGCGGCTCTGACAAATACTTCATCTGGTAGTACTGTGACATGTTCGTTGTCACCTTCTCCTTGGTCGTAGTTGGGGTGTCTAGATAAGGCGTCAGCTCTTCCGTTTGCCGTTCCTTTGATATGGTGAATCTCAATGTCATATTTGGATAGTTCTAGTACTTCCCTTGCTACTCGGCAGCTTATCTTTTGTGGGGAATGCCAATATTGTAGGTTCATGTGATCTGAAAAGACTTTGATTTTGTGGGGTGATCCTGCCAGATAGTGGCGCCAGTTTCGAAGTGCTTTGACAATTGCCAGGAGTTCCAGATCATAGATGTTGTAATTCCATTCTGCTGCACTGAGGGTGTTTGAGTAGTATGCAATGGGGTGTTGTTTGCCATCTTCTTTGCGTTGGAGTAGCACCGCTCCTACCACGAATCCTGACACATCTACTTCCAGTTCGAATTGATCTTCTAGGTTGGCGTGGGTGCAAGTACTGGTTCTTCCATGACAAGTTTTTTGATTTTGTCAAAGGCTTCTTGTTCTGTGGCTGTCCATGTCCATTCGGTGTCCTTGCACGTAAGTTTATTGAGGGGTCATGCATAGGTGGCAAAGTTTTGAATGAAAGTGTGGCAAAAATTGCAGAAGCCTAGGAAGGATTGCACCTGTTTGACGTTCTTGGGAGTGGGCCAGTCTTTGATGCCAGAAATTTTGACAGGGGTCCATGCGAGTCACCCCCTTTTCAATGATTAGCCCCAGGTAATCGATGCTGGGGGCATGGAAGATGCATTTCTCTGGTTTGAGGAAGAGGTCATTCTGTTCCAGTAGGTCCAATATGTCATGTACCAGTGTCAATGTGTGCTTGTTCATTAGACTGTGTTGCGATGCCAATGTCGTCCATGTATACCCTGATAACATGTTCCCTTTGTTTTGTGATAGGCGATGAGGTCTTTGCAGATTTCGTTCATCATAGTTTGGAAGGTAGCCAGGGAATTTGTGAGTCCAAAGAACATTACCATAGGTTTGAAGAGTCCATAGCATGTTTTGAACGCAGCTTTTTCCTGATCTCCCTCTTTGATGCATACGTTGTTGTATCCCCACTGGATGTCAAGTCTGGTGAATATGAATGCTCCACTGAGGTCTGCGATGAGCTTGGGTATGAGGGGAAGTGGGTATTGGTTGTGTATCGTCCATTTGTTGATATTCCAATAGTCCTGTACAGGGCGTAGTTTTCTGTCCTTCTTTTTGATGAAGAAGAAAGAGGATGCGTATGGGGATTTTGATGGTCTAATGTATCCTTTGGCCAATTGTTCATCCAAAAATTCTTTGAGGGCTTTGTCTTCCATGGGGCTCATTGGATATACCTTGCAGTCTATTGTGTCGGGTGCGTCTGGTTTGAACTCAATTGCGTGGTCCCATGGTTTGGAAAGTGGGAAGCAATGGGATTCTTCTTTGCTAAAGATCTTGACGTGTCGCTGATATTCTGTGGGAATTGCCTTCTTCTCGGTGTATTGTTGGGCTTCGATGGCTAGCTCCGTTGATGTGGTGGCACACAGTCATGTGGCTTCTGGATTGCACTCCTGCCGTAATTCTTCTTCTACACATTGCTTGTTGGGCATTCCCAATACCTTCTGAAGTACAAGTTGAGCAATGACCGGGTCTATGTGTTACGTTTCGTTCTCGGACTGCCCGGACCGGTTGTGGACTCTGACGTGTTCGTAATGACTCGGCGCGTCAGTAGTAATACGTCATGGACTTCGGATCTTACTGCCTCGTGTTGTGCTGACTGATGACCTCTATCGTTGTACGTGATCATGATTAGGCTTGCTGACTGATGCTTCTTATTGTTGTACGTGTTTCATGTTACGATAACGACTGCGCATTCTATTGTTAGGATACGCTACTTACGCTATTGGCTACTTACGAGTTTGAGCGGAGCTAGAACTGGCTCCCTTACTTGTATTTAAGTTCACAGTAGTATGGACCAGGATCCCCATCTTGGTCTTCTTCAATTACCACATCTTCCACTCGTCTTCTGTGCTAGGGACTCGCAGCGTCCCTAAGTGAACTAGCTCCGGCATATCCCTCTACGACCAAGAAGGGATCCCCGTGACTTCATCTCCATCTTCCCTCGTGAATGGTAGATCAGCCAACCGTGACTTATCCGCCCGGTACCACGTGTCACCTCGTATTCGAATACCTCAACTCGCGTACCGCCCGCCCTACTCACTGTTACTACATTGTTGACCACCTCGACTGGGAGTATATTCGCAAAGTCCCCTGTCCACCTCCGAATGTTCCCATTGAAGAGACATTGTACACCTATAGGGACTCTACAGGCACGTATTGGCCTCACCCCGCAGTCTTCCCCGAGCACTCGGACAATCACAGGTTTCATCCGCGAGGGAACCCACGTCACAACAGCGTCTAAGTCAGACGAACGTCCGTGGTAGACGTAACACTATGCGTGGTTTGGTAGGATTGATGGTGCGAAGTACGACAGGGTACTCAGCTTCGTTTAGTGTGGTGGAGGCCCATTGGATGTTGGGTTGGAATGTTGCTAGCCAGGGATATCCCAGGATGATGTCTTCTCCTCCTACATCGGTGACGAGGAACCTCATATCCTTTTTAATTCCTTTGGTTTCAACCTCAAGATCCACACAGTGGGTTATCTTGCCCCCTTTGTTGTGCATGCTGTCAATATTCCAGATCTTTCGATGACAGTTTAACTCTTTGAGGCCTAGCCTCATTCGTCTTGTGAAGTCCAGATGGATAAAGTTGTTAGTGGCTCCGGAATCCACTAATGCTCGTTTGTTGGCCATAGCATAACTTGCACGCAATGAGACTGGAACATGCATAGATTGATAGCATGTTATGAACACAGAGTTACAGCATAATGCCCTCACCCAGGCCATCGGGTTTAGGCACTTTGAAAATCCTCCTGACTCATTAGATCCCTCATCACCAGTGCCTTCGCTTCTTCATCCAGTGATTGGACTCCATTTATCCAACTGGTAGCCCGGTCTTGTGGCGTATCAGTGGTGGCGTGGGCGCCTCGGCTATTGCCATTATCGTCATCAAATTGTATAAGTGGCTCTTTGGCGATGCTTTGGATTTCCTCAATGAAGGCGCCACGTCCTTGCCGTGGCTGCCAGTTCTGGTTGTTATGGGGGCGACGAGGCTGGAGACAGTTATGTGAGAAGTGGCCTGGTTTGTTACAGTTGTAACAGATGACATCCTTAGCGTTAATGACTCCTCTGCCCTGAGGGCGTCCTCCTCCTCCTCCTTGAGGGGTGTACAGCAGACGCGTATAGTTGATCTCTTCCAATCCCACAAGTCTAGTGCGGACTCTGCCTGGTGTGGTGTCCATGGTGTCAGGGTGGTTGCAGAATGACTACCATCCTTGACGAGGTTGCTGCAGGCGATTGGGCATGTTGAAGGTCCTCAGGGACGTGTTCCCTTGTTTCCCAGGTCCTCCAAGGGGTTTGTGCCCTCTGAGTCGAGTTTGGAGGTGCATCCACTTGCGTTGCTGCTCAAGTATGGCTGCCTTCCACTGACTATAGGTGTTGGGGCTGTGGAAGTTGTAGGCGTTCTTGTAGAGTTCTATAGGAAGGCCACCAGTGAATTTATCGAGCACTAGTGTAATGTCTACCATGGATGTTTGCCTGACTTAGGCACTTGTATGACGTGGGTTCCCTTGCAGGTAGTATCAATGGTTCACTGAGTCTTCAGAGAAGACTGCTGGATGTCTGCAGTAGGTACCAGTAGAGTCACGATAGGTATAAAGGGAAAAACCTAACAGGACTGATGAAGGTGGTGCTCGGATACTGCAAACATATCTCCAATGAGGGTTGTCGAGAATGTGGTAACACTTGAATGGTCTTGCGGTGCAGGAGTTGAGATATTCAAAGATGAGGTGACATGTGGTGTTCGGAGGATAAGTCACGGTCAGGTTGTCCACCATCCACGAGGAGTTGGAATGGGGAAGAAGGTCACGGGGATCCCTTTGGTCTTAGGGATATGCCGGAGCTAGCTCACTAAGGGACTCTGGGCCCTTGTATAGATAAGAGGATGAGAGTGGTATTCGAAGAAGACCAAGATGGGGATCCTGGCCTGTATTACTACGAGCTTAAATACACATAAGGGAGCCAGTTCTGGCTCCGCTCAAACATGTAAGTAACCGATAGTGTAAGTAGCGTAAACCCTAGTACCGCAGTCCTAGGAATCAGTCATCTGTATTGTAATATGGTACACGTACAACAATAGAAATCAGCGGTCAGTGTTGTAAGACGTCTCACGTACAACAATAGAACACATCAGTCAGCCAAACACGAGGCAGTTAGATCTGAAGTCCATGACTCATTACTACTGACACGTCAGGTCATCACGAACACATCAGAGTCCACGACTGGGCTGGGCAGTCCGAGAACGAAACGTAACAACTAGGGAGTCGTCAAATCGATACCTAGCTTCGTGTATGGCCTTTTCGAATTTGGCCACATAAGTGTCAATGTCCTGCCCTTCCATGCGGAATCCCTTCTGAAGATCCTGTTGGGCACGTTCCTTCTCCAGAGTATCGGCAAAGGTATTCTTGAATCCAAGTTCGACTGCTTGCCAGATCCAGTCGTCGTAGGGGCTGTGCTTAGCTTTGTATCCCTTGACCCACTTGGTGGTCGACAGGACCCATTTGTTAACATGTTCCCCCTGTATATAGGTGAGGAATATGAGCACTTTGGGATAAGGGAGCATGAAGGCTGGATTGTCAAAGTTTGTTTCGACGAATAGTTCCCATTGGGTCAGGAACTGCTGAACTTTGGTACGATCCCCTGTGAATACAAGGGGTTCCTTGCCCATGAACCTCTTGGGGCGGCTCCCGATGGAAACATTTGGCCCTGTGAATAAGGGTCCTCCATCGTCGCCTCCTCCATCTCCTCCTCTGTTTGCTGGAGGATCGTTTCCAGGAGGCCTGCCACAACTGATGCATGTAGGCTCTTTGAATGTGGGGGGTTGTTCAGTGACGGTAGTGGTCATGTTGGTGGGAATCAACTCAGCTAATAGTCCCAGTTGCTGTTCTTCTTCTTCTGCTTGGGCCTCAAGAATGCAAATTTCCTCGGGGTTACTTGCAAGTGATGGGGAGGGTGCTGGTGTCTTGGGTGTAGGGGATCGAACAGGTTCTTCGATTTCACCGTTGATGGGTCCCCACTGATCTCTGGTGGTGATGCTGCTTTGAAGGATGTTGAGGCCGAGACTGGTGGTTGCAGGTCATACTACTTAAAGCTTTCTGTGGAGTTCGTCCCACTTGATCTCTGTCCAACAGAGGTTCTTGAAGTTGAATTCTACGGGGATTAAACTGGTGGTGTTGTTGCAATGGTTATAAGGGACTACGTAACCTGGGTCCCCTTTCTCTGTCTGCCAAAAGGCTGTTCCTAGGAATTTCTTTGGAACATTATGTTCTCCTCTTCTGTCAATGTGATATTGTCAGAATGGTACCCAAAGGTGTCTGGTTGTAATTGTTGTGGGAGCCATGTTGAAGGATCTTGGTCTTAATGTAATGTCTACCATGGACGTTTGCCTGACTTAGGCACTTGTATGACGTGGGTTCCCTCACAGGTAGTATCGATGGTTTACAGAGTCTTCTGGGAAGACTGCGGGATGCCTGCAATAGGTGCCAGTAGAGTCTCGGTAGGTAGAAAGGGGAAAACCTATCAGGATAGAGGAAGGTGGATTCCTGACGGCTCATACATATCTCCAACAAGGATTGTCAAGAACATAGTAACACTTGTAAGGTTGTGCAGTTCAGGAGTTGAGATATTCAAAGACGAGGTGACACGTGGTATTTGCTGGATAAGTCACGGTCAGGTTGTCCACCATCCACAAGGAGTTGGAATGGGGAAGAAGGTCACGGGGATCCCCTTGGTCTTAGGGATATGCCAGACCTAGCTCACTAAGGGACACTGGGCCCTTGCATAGACGAGAGGATGAGAGTGGTATTCGAAGAAGACCAAGATGGGGATCCTGGCCTGTACTGCTACGAGCTTAAATACACATAAGGGAGCTAGTTCTGGCTCCACTCGAACATGTAGGTAACCAATAGCGTAAGTCAAGCAAACCCTAGTACAGCGGTCCTAGGGATCAGGCATCCGTATCGTAATATCGTACACGTACAACAATAGAGAGTATCAGTTAGCATGGTAAGACACATCACATACAACAATAGGAATCATCAGTCAGCCAAACATGAGGCAGTCAGATCCAAAGTCCATGACTCATTACTACTGACACGTCAGGTCATCGCAAACACATCAGAGTCCACAACCGGGCCAGGCAGTCCGAGAACAAAACATAACAAAAGTGTGTCTAAGCAAATAGCAAGAACCTCATGAGTGTTGGGTGTCATGATCATGTAATACATGATGTGGCATGGGAAAGCTTTGGATTGCCAGCAAATGGATTGAAAGGCTTGCATGTCCCTTTGAATATACAGAAAATAGTTCAGAAAATCACAGTCTGTACAATATAAATATGAGGTCAAAATGTCTCTAGATACTTTGTCTTAGCTTTGTCAAATCCCAGCCAAGTGTTCTCTCATTGCAAGTGAGCCAGCACATCCCTCTCAACTCTTACATTCTCTTTGGCAAAGTTACCCCTTTGCCCAACATCACTTCTGTTCTAGAAGGCAGAACCCTTGACCTTGCCTTCTATCCCACCTTAGTCCCAACTACATTCTGAATGATTTAGCTGGATTGTAACATTGGGGATGAGCATCAAGTGAGGGTTGTATAAGAGTTAGTGAGAGTACAACTGTCTCTAACACATCTCATCAAGTTGTGAATGGTGATAATTAATGATATCTTCCAACTTGGTGTGTGATTACTATGTCCCCATCAGGGACAGGACATGCAAACTGCCTTGTGGAGTTCAATGAAGGCTTAGAGTCAGGTGTCTGCTAGTGAAGCAACATTGTGCCATGTCTTTAGGGGAGAAAACAGTGATTCTGTCCTGTTCTGTTCTTCACAAAGAAGAAGCAATGGACATGGAGGACATAGAGAAACATGTGCTCCAAAGAGCACAAAAGCTTCTCTATAACTTCCTTCATGAGTCACCATTATCAGACATGGTGTGTATGGGTGGCAAATAGCCAAACTCTAGCCCTAGTTGTTCCCTGAATTTAAGGAACTTAATGCAACCCAGATTCTTAGTAAAAAGATCAGTGGGGTTCTCAGCTCCTTCAATGAAGAATAATTCTATCTTCTTTTCACAGACCACATCACAAATGTAATGGTGATGTAGATCAATGTGTTTGATCCATTTCTCCTGAACAGGATTAGAAGATAAGAATATGGTGTTGATAAGTGACCTGTGCGCACTTAGCAGCTCTATGGACATATCAGATATGGACTGCTGTAGATTAGATATACAGGACTCATGTAGATTAGATGTATGATCATCACAATCTCGGACTTTTTCCTTATCTATGACATCACTGTACAATGAAATCATGAGGACTCCTCTGGACTCGTTATTGTACTACGCTTCTGGACTACCCTTTTGTTATATCTTTATTGTGATGTCACTATGATATCATCCTTGTTCTAGATTCTCTATTGTACTTATTGTCTAAGTACTTCCCTTTGTTCTGACCCACTTATTGTTCCAGGTCTTATTGTACTCTGTCTATTGTATAACACCCTTATTGTACAAGTGCATCATTGTCTCTAGACTGTATAAATAGTGTACCATGTATGCCCTGATACTGCAGTTCTCACTCTGCTGTATCAGGTATGTTCCCTTCACTGTAATAACAGTTCTAGTTCTCACTCTGCTGTATCAGACATCTCTAAGCTTACTCTGCAAGATCTCTGCTTCCCTGTGCCTCACATATCTCACCACAGTATCTCTTGATTCACTGTGAGTATGTGTCTCCACCTATGCTGTTCATCATATGGAGCCTTGATTATCTCCGCACAATGGAATTAGTCCAAGGTTTATTCCAAGCTCACTAAAGAGTGAGCAAATCCAGACCAATTGTCTGCTTGTATCACACAGCGACATGTATTCTGCTTCAGTGGACAAGAGCACAATAGATTTCTGCACTCTAGAGTTCCAGCAGAACACTCCATTTGCCATTTTTACTAAGTAGCCTGTAGTGGACTTTCTGGTGACCAGGTCAGAAGCCCAGTCAGAATCTGCATATGCTATTATACTACCATTGCTTTTGCTGTTACGTTTTGTCTCAGACTGCCTGGACCGGTTGTGGACTCTGACGTGTTCATGATGACTCGACACGTTAGCAGTAATACGTCATGGACTTCGGATCTTATCGCCTCGTGTTATGCTGACTGATAACTCCCATTGTTGTACGTGATCATGATTAGTTCTGCTGACTGATGACTCCATTGTTGTACGTGTTTTGGATTACGATGACGACTGCGCATTCCATTGTTAGAGTACGCTACTTACGCTATTGGTTACTTACGAGTTCGAGCGGAGCTAGAACTGGCTTCCTTACTTGTATTTAAGCTCGCAGTAGTACGGACCCGGATCCCTATCTTGGTCTTCTTCCAATACCACGTCCTCTACTCGTCTTCTGTGCTAAGGACCTGCAAAGTCCTTAAGTGAGCTAGCTCCGGCATATCCCTCTTCAACCAAGAAGGGATCCCCGTGACCCTATCTCCATCTTCCTTTGTGAATGGTAGATCAGCCGACCGTCACTTACCCACCCAGTACTACATGTCACCTCGTCTTTGAATATCTCAACTCCCGTACCGCACGCCCGACTCATTGCTACTATATCGTCGACAACCTCCAGTGGGAGTACATTCGCAAAGTCCCCAGTCCACCACCGAACGTCCCCGTAGAAGAGATGTTATACACCTATAGGGATTCCACAGGCACGTATTGGCCTCACCCCGCAGTCTTTCCAGAGCACTCGGACAACCACAGGTTTTACCCCCGAGGGAACCCACATCACAACAGCGTCTAAGTCAGACCAACGTCCGTGGTAGACGTTACATTAAGACCAAGATCCTTCAACGTGGCTTCCGCAGTAACAACCCGCGATCTTTGGATCCCATTCAGAGCGTATCACATCGACAGGAGAGGAGAACGCAACGTCCCTAAACAATACCTCAAAGGAGCATTTTGGCAAACAGAACAAGGAGACCCAGGCTACGTAGTTCTTTACACTTACAAGGATGGCAAAACCGGACTCATCCCGGTAGAATTCAACTTCGATCACACTTGTTGGACAGAAATCAGGTGGGACGAACTCCACGGCAAATTACAAGTCATCAGACCCGCAGGATCAGGCCTTCACCTCGACATTCGCCAAAGCGAAACAACTACTAGAGACCAGTGGGGACCTATCGACAGACAAGCAGAAGAACCAGTCCGCTCCCCTACTCCAAAAACACCCGCACCCTCCCCATCCTTAGGAAGCAACCCTGAAGAAATCCGCATTCTCGAGGCACAGGCCGAAGAAGAAGAAGCACAACTGGGATTACTAGCTGAGTCCATCCCTACAGACATGACCACCACGATCACCGAACAACCAACCACATTCCAGGAACCTACACGCATCAGTCGTGGTGAGGGACCCCCACCCGGAGGACCCGGAGGAGGAGGGGGAGATGGAGGAGGAGACCCGGGAGGACCACTCTTCTCTGGACCAAATGTGTCAAGTGGAACCAAACCCGAAAAGTTTATGGGCAAAGAACCCCTCGTGTTCACCGGAGACCACACTAAAGTTCAACAGTTCCTCACTCAATGGGAACTGTTCGTGGAAACCAATTATGACAACCCTGCGTTCACTCTCCCCTATCGTAAAGCGCTGATCTTCCTCACCTACATCCAAGGAGACCACGTCAACGAATGGGTCCTATCGACTACCAAGTGGGTCAAGGCATACAAGGCCAAACATGGACCCTACGACAGGTGGATTTGGGAGGCCATCGAACTCGGCTTCCGCAACACGTTCGCCGATACACTCGAAAAAGAAAGAGCACAACAGGAACTCCAGAAAGGCTTCCGAATGGAAGGACAAGATATCGACTCCTAGGTCGCCAAGTTCGAGAAGGCAGTCAGAGAAGCCGGATATCGCTTTGACGATTCCCTAGTCCTCGACAAGTTCACCGGAGGACTCCCAGTAGAGCTTTACAAGAACGCGTATAATTTCCACAGCCCAAACACGTACGCTCAATGGAAAACAGCTGCGCTAGAGCAACAGTGCAAGTGGATGCACTTACAAACACGTTTGGGGGGACGTAAACCCCCGGGACCCGGTAAGCCGGGCAACACCTCTCTCAGAACTTTCAACGCTCCAAATCGCCCACAGCAACCACGTCAGGGGTGGCAGGCATTCCGAAATCACCCGGAAGCCATGGACACCACCCTGGGAAGAATCCGCGCTAGACTCGCGGGCTCGGAGGAGATCGACTACGCTCGACCCCCGTATACGTCGCAAGGAGGGCGCTCCCAAGGAAAAGGAGTCGTGGACATGAAGAACATCAACTGCTACAACTGTGGAAAGCTTGGACATATGTCCCGCGAATGCCGTCAACCCCGCAAACCGCGCGCCAACACAAACTGGCAACCCCGCCAAGGCAGGGGGGCATTCATAGAAGAAGTCCAGAGCGTCCAAGACGAACCCCTGATCCAATTCGAAGATGATGGCGGCAGTAGCCGCGGCGCCCGCGCCACCACTGATATGCCACAAGAACGGGCGACCAGCTGGATAAACGGAGTCCGAAACCTTGACGATGAAGCTAGGGATCTGGTAGTTCGGGACCTGTTGGGGCGAGAGGATTTTCAAAGCGCCTGAACCCGACGGCCTGGGTGAGGGCATTACGGTGTAACTCTGTGTTCATAACGCGCTATCAATCTATGCATGTTCCAGTTTCATTGCGCGCAAGTTACGCCATGGCCGACAAACGAGCACTAGTGGACTCCGGAGCCACTAACAACTTCATACATCCGGATTTTGTCAAAAGAATGAGGCTAGGACTTAAAGAACTAGACCGTCATCGAAAGATCTGGAACATCGACGGCACGCACAACAAAGGGGGCAAGATTACCCACTGCGTGGACCTAGAAGTACAAACAAAAGGAGTCGTCAAAGAAATGCGATTCCTAGTAACCGACGTGGGAGGAGAAGATATAATATTGGGATACCCATGGCTAGCAACCTTCCAGCCCGATATCCAATGGGGGACGGCTACGCTTAACGAAGCTGAGTATCCGGTTGTCCTCCGCACTGTCAACCCCACGAAACCACGGATAGACCCGGTCATAGCACGACTCGTACTCGAAAAGCTACTACTCCCCAACAAACAGAAGATTGAAGAACAACTGTGACGGGAATGCGACCTCGAAGACACTCGCCTACGCGCAACAATGTCGACCGAAATGGCCATAGAAGCCAAGCAGTATACGGAAAAGAAAGCGGTTCCAGAAGAATACCAACAACACGTCAAGATCTTTAGTGAGGAAGAATCCAATCGCTTCCCGCTGTCAAAACCTTGGGATCACGCAATTGACTTTAAACCAAACGCACCGGACACAATCGACTGCAAAATCTACCCAATGAGTCAAACGGAAGACAAGGCACTCAAAGAATGGATCGACGAACAACTGGCCAAAGGATATATCAGACCCTCTAAATCTCTGTACGCATCATCCTTCTTCTTTATCAAAAAGAAGGACGGAAAGCTACGCCCCGTACAGGACTACCGGAACATCAACAACTGGACCATACGCAACCAATACCCCCTCCCACTCATCCCGGAACTTATCGCAGATCTAAGTGGAGCATTCATATTCACCAAACTGGACATTCGCTGGGGCTACAACAACGTAAGGATCAAAGAGGGAGACCAGGAGAAGGCTGCGTTCAAAACGAAATACGGACTCTTCGAACCAACGGTAATGTTTTTCGGGCTAACCAACTCTCCGGTGACCTTCCAAACCATGATGAACGAGATCTGCAAGGACCTCATCGCGTACCATGAGACAAAGGGTACGATCATCAGAGTATATATGGACGACATAGGCATAGCAACCCAATCCACGGAACAAGCACATATCGACGCGGTACACGATATCCTGGACCTACTAGAAGAAAACGACCTATTCCTCAAACCGGAAAAGTGCATCTTCCACGCACCAAGCATCGATTACCTGGGGGTAATCATTGAAAAGGGGGTGACACGCATGGACCCCGTCAAAATTTCCAGCATCAAAGACTGGCCAAACCCCAAAAACGTCAAACAGGTGCGATCATTCCTAGGTTTCTGCAACTTCTACCGCGCTTTCATTCGAAATTTTGCCACGCACGCTCGTCCCCTCAACAAACTCACACGAAAAGACACGGAATGGACATGGACGGCAATAGAACAGGAAGCGTTCGACAAAATCAAGAAGCTCGTCACGGAAGAACCAGTCCTCGCACACGCCAAGCTAGAAGATCAATTCGAACTCGAAGTAGACACCTCAGGATTTGCAATAGGAGCAGTACTACTCCAACGTAAAGAAGACGGCAAAAGACACCCTATTGCCTACTACTCAAACACTCTCAGTGCGGCAGAGCGGAACTACGACATCTACGACCTCGAACTCCTAGCAATTGTCAAAGCACTTCGAAACTGGCGCCACTACCTGGCAGGATCCCCACACAAGATCAAAGTATTTTCGGACCACATGAACCTCCAGTATTGGCGCTCCCCGCAAAAGATAAGTCGCCGAGTAGCACGGGAAGTACTAGAACTCTCAGAATATGATATCGAGATTCACCACATCAAGGGAACGGCAAATGGACGAGCCGATGCCCTATCTAGACGCCCGGACTACGATCAAGGGGAAGGAGATAACGACCAAGTTACGGTACTACCCAATGACATCTTCGTCAGGGCCGCAGCAATAGACACGACGGAAGACCCTCTTCGAATCAACGCCACCATATCAGTACAAGAAATGGAAAAGACCAATCCGGTATACGCCCAAGACGACGACAAACTCCGCCCCTGGATAGACCCACACGGACTAAAGAAGATCGAAGGTACCTGGTACAAAGACAGATGACGGGTAGTAACAGGAGGACTCCTTGAAAAGCGAGAACTCATCAAGAACCATCACGACCCTCCAGTATACGGACATCCAGGAATCAGTCGAACTGTCAAACTTATAGAACGATACTACTGGTGGCCAGGTCTTAGAAACAAAGTCATGGACTATGTCAAGGGATGCGCCGACTGTCAAAGAATCAAGGTCAATACCAGGGCAATCAAAGCACCATTGCGCCCGATATTCCCAAAGCCCGAAGCTATGCCATTCGAAACTATTGCACTCGATTTCATCACTAAACTTCCCAAAGCACAGGGCTGCAACACGATTCTCACGATAACGGATCATGATTGTACAAAGATGTCCCTATTCATCCCATGCCAAGAGGAAATATCGGCAGAAGGAACGGCAGCCCTCTACGTCAAACACGTGTTCCCCAGATTCGGCTTACCCGGGAAAATCATCAGCGACAGGGATCCCCGATTCGCGTCAAAGTTCACACGCGAATTATGCAAAATTCTAGGCATCGAACAGAACATCTCCACGGCCTATCACCCACGAACGGACGGACAATCGGAACGCACGAATCAATGGTTAGAACAATATCTGCGGTTCTGGGTCAATGAACGACAGGATGATTGGATTCACTATCTCCCCATGGCTGAGTTCACGCATAACAACTGGCCCAGTGAAACCACTAAAGAATCCCCATTCCAGCTCCTTATGGGGTATAACCCCCGCGCTGATTGGACCGACAGACCATCACCGATTCCACAGGTAGCGCTCAGGGTCAAACAGTTCAAGGAACTCCGCCAGCGCGCGCAGTCGCTGATGATCAAAGCGCAGCAGGGGTGGATCAAGGCCAAAGATACGCCCAAATTCCAAATTGGGGATCAGGTATGGCTGGAAGGACGCCACTTACGCACCCATCAACCCACGGCAAAATTAGCGGCGCGACGCCACAGCCCTTTTAAGATCACCCAGGTGATGTCCGCAGTCAACTATCGTCTAGAACTTCCCACGCAATGGCAGATTCATCCAGTATTCCACGTGGACCTCCTGACACCTTATCGCGAGACACGCACGCACGGACCCAATTATCAGCGCCCGCCACCGGATCTAGTAGGCAGAGAAGAGGAATACGAAGTCGAAAAGATTCTAGACTCTCGGCGGTTCGGCAGAAGTCGCAAGTTGCAGTATTTGGTCAAATGGAAGGGATACCCGGACTCGGACAACCAGTGGGTCGACAAGGACGACGTATTCGCCGATGAAGCAATAAGGGAGTTTAAAAATTCCAACCCCGCCAGAGAAACACATATAAGCGCAGGGAAATCCCAAGAGACGTCCCCATCTCCCTCCTTCACTTCACTCCCCACTTATGAGGCCCTCTTCCC
The DNA here is from genome assembly GCA_021527035.1 of Lactarius vividus. Lineage (NCBI taxonomy): Eukaryota > Fungi > Basidiomycota > Agaricomycetes > Russulales > Russulaceae > Lactarius > Lactarius vividus. Next base: position 37,472 of record JAKELG010000179.1, on the reverse strand, counting down.
CAGTCAACTTCCGCTATGTCGTCAACAAGGAGCTATCCACACCTTACCGAGTACAGTCCACGCCATCGTCACCCCTGTCGTCTACCCTCTCCCTTCACCAACGAGGAAGTCGTCCTCCTTCCCCTGGGCCATCCCCAATTCCTTCGCCGACCCCCACTGTTTATTCCGAGAGCAACCAGCCCAGCTATCTCGGAGATCATTACGTCCCGACCAGAGCGCCCACTCCAACGGGCGACGAACAAGGGTACGTACCCAGCCGACCAGCGTCCCCGCCGGGGCCCGACGAAGGCGGGGATCCGTACGACCCAGCCGAGCACCTCAAGGCGCATCAGTATCTTCGTTACACCACCCATCTCACCACAACGCACTCGGAAACCCCCCCGCTTTGCGGACCCACTGGGGAAGCTATCACATTACCGACGCCACATCCATCCGCGCTTCGCCGCGATTCGAAGGAGGAATCTGTGTCGGAGACCGAAAGTCGTGCGGAGACACCCCCTCCCAGGGGGTATCAGTTCAACAGGGGAGTCCATTACATTCCCTTTCAGATTCGAGATGCTCAAGAACGTCTTTGGCCGGCCCGGTATACTCAGCTCATCCTTACCGCCGACCCCTTCGTCCTGGCCTTCAGAGCTGGATGCAACCAACAGTACGGAAAGCCTGTCCACGCTGTCCCCTACTACGACGAACAGTCCTCTGCCCCCACTTACACCAACGACAATCTCACGTTCCTGCTCTCCGATGCGGGACTAGTCGACTCGGTCGATCAGGCGCTCCTTCATATGAAGGACGTGACTCTCATGGCCGAGGTCCACCGCTACCGCTGTATGACGCTCGGATGGCGGGCACAGCAACATCGGTTGGCGGCGGAGCAGATGAAGCTGGAACGCATAGAGATCGAACGCAACAGGTGTCTCCCGGCTTCAGCGAGCACATGCGGTAGATCACATCGAGAATGTTCGGGCCTCGCTCCATCGCGGGCCGAAGGCGGAACAGGACGCCGAGGAGATTGCCCGTATCCGGGCCCTCCGTGAGGTAGGCACCAACCCGCTAGCGATCATGCGTGGTCAAGCTGGGGCTTGACGCTGAAAAGGGGGTGATGTTACGTTTTGTCTCGGACTGCCCGGACCGGTTGTGGACTCTGACGTGTTCGTGATGACTCGACACGTTAGCAGTAATACGTCATGGACTTCGGATCTTATCGCCTCGTGTTATGCTGACTGATAACTCCCATTGTTGTACGTGATCATGATTAGTTCTGCTGACTGATGACTCCATTGTTGTACGTGTTTTGGATTACGATGACGACTGCGCATTCCATTGTTAGAGTACGCTACTTACGCTATTGGTTACTTACGAGTTCGAGCGGAGCTAGAACTGGCTTCCTTACTTGTATTTAAGCTCGCAGTAGTACGGACCCAGATCCCTATCTTGGTCTTCTTCCAATACCACGTCCTCTACTCGTCTTCTGTGCTAAGGACCTGCAAAGTCCTTAAGTGAGCTAGCTCCGGCATATCCCTCTTCAACCAAGAAGGGATCCCCGTGACCCTATCTCCATCTTCCTTTGTGAATGGTAGATCAGCCGACCGTCACTTACCCACCCGGTACTACGTGTCACCTCATCTTTGAATATCTCAACTCCCGTACCGCACGCCCGACTCATTGCTACTATATCGTCGACAACCTCCAGTGGGAGTACATTCGCAAAGTCCCCAGTCCACCACCGAACGTCCCCGTAGAAGAGACGTTATACACCTATAGGGATTCCACAGGCACGTATTGGCCTCACCCCGCAGTCTTTCCAGAGCACTCGGACAACCACAGGTTTTACCCCCGAGGGAACCCACGTCACAACAGCGTCTAAGTCAGACCAACGTCCGTGGTAGACGTTACATTTGCCATCAAAGACTAAAGCATAATTAGAGGTACCAAGTAAGTAGCAGCTGTTGAGACGCGACTAATTCAAGTCACATGTCTTGTGGGATATGATTGAGTCATTCCCTTCCTTATATGGTATCTGACCCTTATGGTTAGATTTGGACTTCCGGACTTGTACGGACTGGCTATTGTTTATCTTTATTGTTTAGATCCTTATTAGGTTCTTATTGTTCTAATTGTTAAGATACCGGACTTAACCGCTTTAGGCGGCTCCATTGTTCTTTGCCCTCCAATGGCATTTCTCCCTCTGGCGCACAGACCAGGTGTATTTTGTTTGGATCACCAGTGCACACAGACCATTATTAGCTAAGCGTCCTGTATATAAGGACTGCTGTTTTCGCCTTCACACTTCAGAGTTACTTCTACCTCTGAAGTTGCTTTTGTCCTTTAGCTCTTGCTATCTTTGTCTCGCTGTTAGTGCTGCCCGCTCAACAGCAGCATATGTAAAGTGCACACTTATAATGGTCCTCAGATGGGTTGGCAGCAAACTGTGCCATTTTCATAACAGCATAGGCAATATCTGGTTGCATACCAATCATAATGTATAGGAGAGATCCTATCACTTGTTGGTAGGATGCTTGGAGTTCTGGGATTGCAGCTCCCTTATTAGGGGATGGATGATACCCTTCTGGTAGTGGAGTGGGTACTGATTTGGCATTAATCAGATTAAAACACTGCAGCACTTTCTGAAGGTAGTCCTGCTGATCTAACAGGATTCTACCCTTAGAGCATAGTATGCACATGCATAGAAACTCTTTGGTATCACCAAGGTCTCTGCATTCATGAAGCATCTCTTCAGGGATGCTATGTCCTTTTTACTCTTTCCAAGGAAGAGGACATCATTGACATAAACAATCACTATGATTGTTTTGTCTTCATTCACAAACAGACCTGAGTCTGATTGAAGTCATGTGCAGCCAAGGGTGCTTATAGACTTATCCAGCACTCTCCACCAAGCAAGTGCAGCTTGTTTAAGTCCATAGATGGCCTTCCTAAGGTGCATGACTTTATTTTGTTGGCTAGGGTCTTTAAACCCTTCAGGTTGTTCCATGTAGAGTTCCTCATCAAGATCTCCATACAGGAAGGCAGTTTTGACGTCAAGTCCAGAGATGTGCCAATCCTTCAGCACTGTAAGCATGAGCATCATCCAGACAGTCTCAAACCATACCACTCGTGTAATGTCTACCACAGACATTCACCTGACTTAGGTGCTTTGATAATGTGGGTTCCCTTGTGGGTAGAATCGATGATTCTCGATTATTGTCGGGAATACATGGGATGTCTGCAAAAGGTCCCAGTAGAGTTGTGATATGTATACAAGGTGAAACCTAACGGGATGCTGGGTGGTGGAGAGTTGACTTGTTGAACAAACTCCCACTGAGCTGTTACATTTTGTTCTCAGACTGCCCGGACTGGTTGTGAACTCTGACATGTTCGTGATGACCTGACGTGTCAGAAGTAATGTGTCATGGACTTTGGATCTAACTGCCTCATGTTTGGCTGACTGATGATTCCTATTGTTGTATGTGATGTGTCTTACTATGCTGACTGATGCTCGCTATTGTTGTATGTATACGATATTATGATACAGATGACTGATCCCTAGGACCGTTGTACTAGGGTTTGCTCTACTTATGCGATTGGCTACTTACATGTTCAAGTGGAGCTAGAACTGGCTCCCTTAGGTGTATTTAAGCTTGCAGTAGTACAGGCCAGGATCCCCATCTTGGTCTTCTTTGAATACCACTCTCATCCTCTCATCTTCCATACAAGGGCCAAGTGTCCCTTAGTGAACTAGCTCTGGCATATCCCTGAAGACCAAAGGGATTCCCGTGACCTTCTTCCCCATTCCAACTCCTTGTGGATGGTGGATAGTGTGACTGTGATTTATCCGCCTGATACCTCGTGTCACCTTGTCTTTGAATATCTCAACACTCGAACTGCAAGGCCCTTCAAGTGCTTCTACATCCTCAACAACCCTTGTTGGAGATTCGTTAGAGGCATCAACACACCGCCACCCAACATTCCGTTAGGTTTCACCCTCTATACCTATTAAGACTCTACTGGCACCTTTTGCAGACACCCCACTGTCTTTCCAAACGTATCCAAGAACCACTGATACTACCTGCGAGGGAACCCACGTCACTCCAGTGCCTAAGTCAGGCAAACGTCCATGGTAGACATTACATTAAGACCAAGATCCTTCAATGTGGCTTCCACCAAGATTACAACCAGAGACCTTTGGGTACCATTTTGACCGTACCATATTGACAGAAGAGGAGAACAGAACATCCTGAAGAAACTCCTAGGAACAGCCTTTTGGCAGACTGAGAAAGGGGACCCAGGCTATGTAGTCCCTTACAACCATCACGATAACACCACCAGTTTAATCCCCGTAGAATTCAACTTCAAAAACCTCTGTTGGACAGAGATCAAGTGGGATGAGCTTTACGGAAAGCTTCAAGTAGTACGACCAGCGACCGCCAGTCTAGGCCTCGATATCCTCCAAAGCAACATCACTACAAGAGATCAGTGGGGACCCATCGATGGTGAAACTGAAGAGTCCGTTCAATCCCCTACACCTAAGACACCAGCACCCTCCCCATCACTAGCAAGTAACCCTGAGGAAATTCACATCCTCGAAGCCCAAGCAGAAGAAGAAGAACAACAGTTAGAACTATTAGCTGAGTTGATTCCCACCGATATGACCACTACCATCACTGAGCAACCCCTCACATTCGAAGAACCCGCACACATCAGTCGTGGCGGACCTCCTGGTAATGACCCTCCAAGCGGAGGAGGAGGAGACTGAGGAGATGGCGGCGGAGGACCCCTGTTCACAGGACCAAATGTCTCTGTCGGAAATCGCCCCAAGAAGTTTATGGGCAAGGAACCCCTTGTATTCACAGGGGATCGCACTAAAGTCCAGCAGTTCCTGACCCAATGGGAACTGTTTGTTGAGATGAACTTTGACAACCCTGCCTTCATGCTCCTGTATTGCAAAGCACTCATATTCCTCACCTATATACAGGGGGAACACGTTAATGAATGGGTCTTATTGACCACCAAGTGGGCCAAAGGGTACAAGGCCAAACATGGCCCCTATGACAACTGGATTTGGCAAGCCATCGAACTTGGATTCAGAAATACCTTCACTGACACCCTGGAGAAGGAACATGCCCAACAGGATCTTCAGAAGGGATTCCGCATGGAAGGGCAGGATATTGACACATACGTGGCCAAATTTGAGAAGGCCATATGAGAAGCTGGGTATTGATTTGATGACTCCCTGGTACTCAATAAATTCACCAGTGGCCTCCCTGTAGAACTGTACAAGAACGCCTACAACTTCCACAGCCCCAACACTTACAGTCAATGGAAGGCGGCCATGCTCGAGCAACAGCGCAGGTGGATGCATCTCCAAACCTGTCTTGGAGGACGCAAACCCTCAGGAGGACCTGCCAAACAGGGGAATGCTTCCCTGCGGACCTTCAATGCCCCCAACTGCCCCCAGCAGCCACAACAGGGGTGGCAGTCTTTCCAAAACCACCCAGATGCCATGGACACTATGCCGGGAAGAGTCCGTGCCAGATTCACGGGATCCAAAGAAATTGATTACACATGTCAGCTGTACACCCCTCAAGGAGGAGGAGGAGGATGCCCACAGGGCAGAGGAGTTATTAACGCTAAGGACATCATTTGCTACAACTGTAGCAAACCAGGTCACTTCTCATGCAATTGCCTCCAGCCACACTGCCCATGCAACAATCAGAACTGGCAGCCACGTCAAGGATGCGGCACCTTCATAGAAGAAGTTCAGAGCATCAGCGAAGAACCGCTCATATAATTCAATGACGATAACGGCAGTAGCCGAGGCGCCCACGCCACCACTGACACGCCACAAGACCGGGCCACCAGTTGGATAAATGGAGTCCAATCATTGGACAAAGAGGTGAAGGTGCTGGTGATGAGAGACCTGATGAGTCAGGAGGATTTTCAAAGTGCCTGAACCCGATGGGCTGGGTGAGGGCATTACGGTGTAACTCTGTGTTCATAATGTGCTATCAATCCATGCATGTTCCAGTTTCATTGTGCGCAAGTTATGCCATGGCTGACAAACAAGCTTTAGTGGACTCCAGAGCCACTAATAACTTTATCCATCTGGATTTCGCAAGAAGAATGAGGCTAGGCTTCAAAGAATTAGACCGTCATCATAAGATTTGGAATATTGATGGCACACACAACAAAGGGGGTAAGATAACCCATTGCGTGGATCTCAAAGTAGAAACCAAGGGCACCAAAAAGGATATGAGGTTCCTCGTCACCAACATAGGGGAAGAAGACCTCATTCTAGGCTATCCCTGGCTGGCCACATTCTAGCCCAACATCCAATGGGCATCTGCCACACTAAATGAAGCTGAGTATCCCGTTGTACTTTGTACCATCAATCCTACAAAACCACGTGTAGACCCCATTATAGCTTGACTGGTGCTCCAGAAATTACTAGGAATGCCCAATAAACAGCATGTCAAGGAAGAACTACGACAAGAATGTGACCCAGAAGTGGCAAGACTTCGAGCCACCACTTCAACAGAATTGGCCATCAAAGCTCAACAATGAAAGCCATTCCCAAGGAATACAAACGACACATCAGGATCTTTAGTGAGGAAGAATCCCATTGCTTTCCCCTTTCCAAACCATGGGATCACGCTATCAAGTTCAAACCAGATGCCCCTGACACCATCGACTGCAAAGTTTACCCCATGAGTCAAGTGGAAGACAAGGCCCTCAAGGAATTCCTCAATGAACAGCTGGCAAAGGGATACATCAGACCATCCAAATCCCCATATGCATCATCCTTTTTCTTCATTAAAAAGAAGGATGGAAAGCTACGCCCCATACAGGACTACTGGAATATCAACAAATGGACCATACGCAATCAATATCCACTCCCTCTCATACCCAAACTCATCACAGACCTCAGCGGAGCCTTCATATTCACCAAACTTGACATCCATTGGGGGTATAACAACATGCGCATCAAGGAGGGAGATCAGGAAAAAGCTGCATTCAAGATGCGCTATGGACTTTTCAAACCTACAGTGATGTTCTTCGGACTAACAAATTCCCTGGCAACCTTCCAGACAATGATTAATGAGATCTGTAAAGATCTCATTGCCTATCACAAGACAAAGGGGACAATCATCAGGGTATACATGGACGACATTGGCATCGCAACACGGTCTAATGAGCAAGCACACATTGATGCGGTACATGACGTATTGGACTTACTGGAACAGAACGACCTCTTCCTCAAACTGGAAAAGTGCATCTTTTACACTCCTAGCATCGATTACCTGGGGGTAATCATTGAAAAGGTGTAACGTTACCACAGGAACGTTATGCGTGACGTGCACTTCACTAAGTCGCTCAGGCCGAGGTAACAGGATTCAGGACAGTCGGTTAAGACTGAGTCAGGTGATTCACAAGTGCCACACGGTCTCCTCAGATATGCAGGCAGTAGCGGGGATTCTGGGGTTCAAGCGCAATGGTGAACCAAAGTCATGCTCAAGCAAAAAGGGCAAGTGTAAAGTTGTTTGTGAGATGACAGTGATGTGGTATTACACAGGAAGTCAGGTCTACCGTACAAGCTAGGTAGCGTGCGACTTATATACTAGTACAGGGTGTTTGTCCATGACAAACACATGGTGCAATACATGGATTCTGAACGGAAGTGGAACAAAGGCATAGCTATAATAGGATAAGTGGTGATTGCGTGGGGTCATGGGCAAGTCAGCTGGAACTGGAGCACCGTGAACTTAGATATACAAGGAAGAGGGCGTAACGACATATCGTGCGGCAAAGAGATCATCCGAAACGGTTGGGCATGTAAGGTGTTATAGACATATCAAGATGGGGTGTGGGAACAAGCAGCAAGGAACGGAAGCGTCCAAGGGAAGAAAGAGGAAAATCGTGACATTACCCCCCTGTTAGACCTGAAGTCGCCACGACTTCAGTCACTGCCAACATAGTTGTATACATCAGCGCTGGGGTCGTTAGTCTCATTGTCCCGGTCGTCTACCGGGCAGACATGTCAGCAAAGGAATAAATACCTTCCATGCTCTCCACACCTCCAGCACACCTCGTATTGCAGACACTCAATCTCATTGTGTCATGCATTGAACCTCAAGCACTTCCTGCACCAGCAGGGATGCTTGGAGGGTTCCTCAAATGCTGGCATAATGGGCATGAGTCGGTGGATGAGGCAGTTTTCAGACGTGTGGGCCTGACTTGCGCACCATATACATACACCAGATAGAGGCTTATTGGGGCACTCACTCATCTTGTGTCCCCACTTCTTGCACAGGTAGCACTTGCGCTGCTTCTGGGTTCAGCTAGGACCATCCACTAAACACGGCATCTCGAGTGGTCCTCCAGCTCATGGTACAAGGGGAAGCTCAGGAAGGTAATGGTGAGGGCGCACAGGGTGTGTGGTGAGCTTGATGAGTTTGTCAGTGATGAGGGGAATGGCACCTGCATACTGCATGTGCTTCATGATGCCTTGTAAGTTAGCATCCAGATGAAACTGGTCATGAGTGGCTTCCTGCTCGAGCTGGTGTAGATCTGCCCTCCACACATCTAAGGTGATTTTATCTCTGAGGCACTGCCGCAACCTTGCAACCTCCGCGGACAGGTGGGGGTTTTTGAGTTTGCTCAGCACCTCATTGATGGTGACAGTGCGGGGATCCTGCAGGCTAAAGACAGCGAGTTGATGAGGGGATATGGCTGGGTGCATGGCAGTGGGGTGCAGCGTCAACAAGTAAACCTCCTGACAGTAGCAAGGCTTCCCCCTTCCCTGGGTTCTGATGACTTCACGGTAGTCCCGGCGGTAGTAAATATACTTTGCCTGGACTTTTGTGATGTCATCCTCCAGTGGGATCAGTAGGGGAAAGAAGAATGGGGTATCAGGGGCGTTCAAGAAGAACAGGAGTCCAGGGTCATCCAACTCCTCGTCATCCCCCTCATCGACTGGTTCCTTGTTGTCATCTAATGATGTGAGCTGAGGATCCGGTTGTAGTCAACAAGGGGGTGCCGTGGGTGTCAGCAAATAGGGGTGGGGCAGTTCAGACGCGAGTTGTGACATAGGGACGACTGGTGTGAGACCCGGAGGTGCTTCCAGAAGAGGGGCTGTCGCAGGTTTGAGCGGTGGTGGAGAGGATGGTGGAGGCGTGGGACTGGTGGGAGAGATGTTAAGCACAAGGGCCAATATGGGGGTTGGGGGTTGTGAAGGGATAACGGAATATGGAGTTTGGGATACAAACGGGGTCAGAACCCCCTCAGACTGTGAGGGGACTGTGAGTCGTTCGAGTATAAGGGCAGAGGGAGGACGAGGGCAGTTGTTAGCAGGGGCAGTGGTTGATGGAGTAGTCATGGTTCATGTTGTAGTTCATTCATCCTCAGGTCCTCATTTTATAGCTTTCGCCCCACTCCATTGGCTGTAGGGTTGCAGTGATAGAAGTTGGCGATTACTCTGGGCACGTGTTTGATGTGGTCAGTGGGTTCCCATGAACTATCACTCATGGGAAAACCCTTCCACTTAACTAGGAATTGAAGTTTGCGCCCTCATCCGTGGAGCTGTGACCCCATGACCTGCTCCACTTCGAATTCCTCTTCTCCGTCCACGAGTTCAGGGGGGGGCATGGGAAGTTCTCCCCATGCAGTTCCGTCTCCTTATATGGTGTTAGTAGATTTGCGTGGAACACCAGATGTATCTTCCACGTGGTTAGCAACTCCAACTCATACATCACTGCCGATAAGGCCTTCTTGATTTGGAATGGGCCATGACGTTTGGGGGCTAGTTTTGCAGTGGGGTAGAAAGTTCTCAAGTTCATTCCTTCTAGCCAGACCTGGGCCCCTTTGGTGTAAGGGATGAAACAGCTTCTTCCCTTCTTAGCCATAAGGTTTTGTGCGTGTTTGATACAATCTTGTGCATGCTGTCACCTCATGGTCATCTCATCCAGACATTGGTTGACTGATGGCACCGGGGTGGGTTTTGAGGCCCATGTGGTTTGTGGTTCCCATCCCATAATGAGTGAGAATGGGGAGTGTTTTGTCATAGCGTTCAGCCAGGAGTTGTGTGCGAATTGCGCCACTGGGAGTGCTTCTGCCCAGTTGTCTTGTTGCACATTACTCCAATGATGCAAGTACTGCTCCAGCCATTGGTTTGTGCATTCGGTGTCACGATTTTCCTTTCTTCCCTTTGGACACCTTCGTTCCTTGCATCTTACTTCCCTACCCCACCTTGCCATGTCCGTAATTCCTTATGTGCCCAACCGTTTTCTATGATCCCTTTGCTGCACGATGCTTCTTTATGCCCTCTTCCTTGTATATCAAAGTTCACAGCGCTTTGGTCTCAGCTGACTCACACATGACCCCGCACAATCACCACCCCTTTCTTACTATAGTAATGTCTTTGTTCCCCTTCTGTTTGGAACCCTAGTATCATGCCATATGTTTGTCATGGACAAACATCCTGTACTAGTATATAAGTCGCATGCTACCTAGCTTGTATGGTAGACTTGACTTCCTGTGTAATACCACATTGCCGTCATCTCATGAACGACTTTACGCTCGCCCTTTTTGCTTGAGCATGACTTTGGTTCACCTTTGCGCTTGAACCCCAGAATCCCCACTACTGCCTGCATGTCTGAGGAGACCATGTGGCACTTGTGAACCACCTGACTCAGTCTTAACCAACTGCCCCAAATCCCATTACCTCGGCCTGAGCAACTTAGTGAAGCGCACGTTGCACATAACGTTCCTGTGGTAATGTTACATTTGGACTGACCGCCTGTCTGTGGGTGGTATGCAGAGGAGATGTTCTGTCATATTCTGAGTGAGCTACATAGCCCCTTCATGAATGCAGACATGAAACGCAGGTCTCGGTTGGTGATGAGCTTGTGTGGTATCCCGTAGTGTGGATAGATGTGTTGGAGGTATAGCCGCACTACTCCTTCAGCTGTGATGGCTTTGTTACAGGGTATGAAGATTGCAGCTTTCAAGCAGTCATGATCGGTGATTGTGAGGATGGAGTCGAATCCCTGGGATGGAGGTAATTTGGTGATAAAGTCCATAGCGACAACTTCAAATGGTTCCGCTTCTGGGTTGGTGGATATAGGGAATAGGTGGGGCTTTTGTTGGTGGGGGTTGATTTTGTTGGCCTGACATATGGCGCATCCCTTAACATACTCTTCAATGTCTTCTCATATAGTGGGCCACCAGTAGTTGCATCGTACTAGTTCACATGTATTGGCAATTCCAGGGTGGCCCATACTTGGAGAGTCATGAAAGAAAGCGATTACCCCCTGCTTAAGATCATTGTCCCCGACAATGACTAATGCCTCATCTTTCCACCACAGCCCATCATGTAATTTAAGGTTGTGGTGTTTGGCCCATCGTGCGGCTTCTTCCTTACCAGTGTTCTGAGCCACCTGGGACCAAATATCCATATTGCATACTGACATTTGGGTGGCTCGGATGAACCGCTTGGCTGGTAGGACAACGACGTTGGTGTTGTCCCCTTTGCCAGACTCATAGTCCGACTGCCTGGACAGGGCATCTGCGTGTGCATTCTTTGTTCCTGCCACATGCCTCAGAATGAAGTTGTATTCTGACAGCTCTAGGAACTCTCATGTGATTCTTCGGTTAATCTTCCGAGGTTCCTTCCAGTACTGGAGGTTGGCATGGTCCATATGGATGATAATCTTGTGGTTGGAGCCCACAAGGTACGTTCTCCATGCCTGTAATGCCTTGACTACAGCTAGTAGTTCCTGGTCATAGATGTTGTAATTTCACTCTGCTTCTGTGAACGACTTGGAGTGGAATGCTATGGGGTGAAACTTTTGGTCAGGGCCTAATTGATTTAACACAGCCCCTATCACGACATTTGACATGTCGACCTCTAGTTCGAATGGCTTTGTAAGGTCTGGGAATAGGAGTACCAGTTCTTCACATATACACTTCTTAATGTCTTCAAAGGCGTTCTGCTGCGTGTTGCCCCAATGCCACTGGACATCTTTCTTTGTGAGGTTGTAAAGAGGTCAAGCAAGTTGAGAGAATCCCCATATAAATCTTCAATAGAAGTTGCAGAATCCTAAGAACGCGTGAACCTCCTGAATGCTCTTCGGTGGTTGCCATTCTCGGATTCCTTGGACTTTGACGGGGTCCATTCGTAGTCATCCGTGGCCAATGATGAGGCCTAGGTACTCAGTTTCATAGACCTCGAACTTGCATTTCTCTGGCTTCACATAGATATCATGTTCCTCGCAAAGTCGTAACACTTCATGGAGGATCCTCCAATGATGGCTCTTGTTGTCGGTGGTGGCAACGAGGATGTCGTCCATATATACCACATCTTCATTTGTTAAGATGAGGTCACAGAAGATAGTGTCCATCATTGTTTGGAAGGTGGAAGTGGAGTTTGTGAGGCCGAAGAACATGACGCATGGCTCAAATAGCCCTTGATTGGTTTTAAATGCCACTTTCCACTTGTCCCCTTCTTGAATGCGGATGTTATTGTACCCCCACCGGATGTCTAGTTTTGAGTACAAACGCGCAGTTTGAATATGGTCAACAAGTTTGGGAATAAGAGGGAGGGGGTAGTGGTTCTTTATGGTGAGTTCATTGAGGTGTTGATAATCTTGTACTGGGTGTAGTTTCCCATCTTTCTTTTTGATAAAGAAGAAGGATGACGCGTAAGTGGACTTCGAGGGGCAAATATATCCCTTCTCGAGTTGTTCGTTCAGGAAAGCTGTGAGTGTTACGTCCTAGCAGGGACGTGGGTTCAAGGGGGTTCGACATCACACAAGTATCAAGCGAAGACAGTCTATTGTCTTATTGCTATGAAATATGAGTGGTCTGGGGTGTGGCACAATATGTGCCACTACTCTGTAGTTAGGGCTCCTCGCCCAAAGTGTCTGACACTTCTCTATACTCAGTCTTGCGAGTACACAGAGTCTAACAGGTGTGATGCGTTGATATAGTTCAACTGCAAAGACTCTGAGGGTGTCCAGGGTTAGGGACAGAGGTAGGGGATGCACAAGAAGAGGGGAAAGGACTGAGTCACACTAGAGAGTGAAGGCAAGGTTGCTAGATTGCAAACGAAGCCAAGTCTGGCTTCCTGCAGTGTAAAGTACAGCTTTAAATAGGACGAGGTTCCAAACAACATGAACACAAGTCCACACAGAAGTAAAGAGCCAAAACAAGTCAAGGTACTGATGTAGAAGCGGAGTCTAGGGTGGCTAACATTGATAGCCCCTTTGGTAACAAAATAAAAGACAAATGGAGCAAAGTGAAACAGGATAACAAAAGTCACACACAGAGAAAGTCCGAAGCATCGGATCATAACATGAGCCCCTCTCTAAGTCAACTCTTCCTAGAGTGCTTCAAAGTCTACAAGGTCATATACATCAGCGTCCCTATCATTGTAAGGGGTAGGGCTTTGAGGGGATCAACAGTGATGAGTACGAAGGAAATTGAAGGGGCCATAGGTCCCGCAGCATCGGCAAAGCTCATACTTGGGGCACTTGATTTCTTTGTGGGTATTGCTGGTCTGACACTTGCCACACCACTTAGTACGCTCTTCTGGGGCTGGCCAAAGGCACTGGTAGGCGAAAGTGGTCTGTGCTTGAGCACCTCCAGCAGTACCTTCGTTTGCGGGGGCAGGTGAAGGAGGTCTTCAGATTGACATCTGAAGCAGAGCTTGATGGTGCTGTTCTTGTGCTTGCGCTTCTTCTTCCTTTCTCCCGAAGGGCTAGGTCCCTCAGGTTCATCGTGGAGCCGTGGCATAGTGTGGAAGTGGGGGAGACCTGGTGATGGGGCAATGTAGAGTGTGGGCACCAGTTGTAACGCTACCACTGGCATTAGTCCGACTTGGACACGTATGAGGGCGTTCACGACTTTAGCGAGTTTCGCTATAGGTACGGATAATCCCCTGGAAAACGACTAAGGCAATCCAAAGGGCCCGAAGGGTCAAGACTAGGGCAACGAAGACTTGCTGACGCGATATGATGATAGGCCTTAGACTCGAAGGTCAAGGGTAGCAAGGAACCGAGACGCGAAGGTCCGAAGAGAGGAGATTGAAAGTGGTATTATGAAGAAGACCAAGATGGCATATCTTGGTCTTCCGAGTCCACTATTTATACATGTAAGAGGTAGCTTTAAAGCTCCTCTGTGAGTCCGATAACCCGTAGCGTAAGTAGCTCGAACCCTACTACCACTGTCCTAGTAATGAGTAATACTAACAATCATATGCTAGTGCTACTCGTGATGACTGATCTGATGTCCGTGACTAATCTCTACTTACTACTGTAGTCACAACCGTGTAGTAAGCGTCCACTTCGTACTCGTATTGTCCGTCCGTTACATCACCCCCTTTTCAGCCGCGGCGCCCACGACGCCGGTGAAGGCGAGGGCCCGTCATCCAACCCTCCTGTACTTCCTCGATCCTCTCTAACGCGTTAGCCATCTCGAGCCGGAACTTACTCCGTCCCAACTCCGCCCTGACTCCCCCGAGCGCGGCGGCGAGTTGGTGGAGCCGCTGCTCCATCCTCTCAGCCTCGTACGCGTAGGCCCGGTAACGGTGGACCTCCGCCTTCAGGCTCACGTCGTGGAGCTCGCCGATGGCGCGATCGAGGCGAGGGCGGTCGTGATAACCGCCGGCGAATAGGTGCATGTCTTCTTGGGGATATTGCTCCTTCCCCGTGGCCTTGACGTGCGGTTCGGTGTAGAGCGGCTGCGAGTAGACCTTCTCGCTGTCTTCCACCAGCCCAAGTACGATGGGGTCGGAGCCCATGATGACTTGGACGTACGCGGCCTGGCGCGTCCGTCCTTGTCCGTCGTTGATGGGGTAGTGGACGAAGTCCTCCCCGCGGTTGTAGCGATACCCGTGAGGTGGGGGGCCCATGGTGGTGTGTCGAAGTCGGAATAATGGGAATGGAGGGGGTGCGTCGGCATGCACGCCGCCTCGGTATAGTGGGCGCCCTTGAGTGTCGCATGCGTAAGGGGTTTCGGTGGGGTTATCAGTATCGGTGGCGGTGGATATGAGAGGGTGCTCAGCTGGGTAGCTGTCCGCTAAGCTTCCTCGGACTTGCTCGAGGATTGTCTCCTCGCCTCTTGCCGCTCTTTCCTCTCCCGCATCCACTCTCGTCACTTCCGAAGCGCTTCTCGCCTCCGTTCGGCCGCCTTCCTCAGCTGCTCTCTCTGCCAGTCCTCCGCCACTTGCCTCCACTGTTGCTCCTTCCACCGCTCCCAGTCGACTGTCGCTTGCGTCTTGGACTTCTTCCTCGGTTCGGTATTTGACTCGGACCTGGAGAGGTCGAGGTGAGGGAGGCGCAGACTCTGGGAGAGCTGCGCAAAGCCGATCAACTTCGGCTGTCGTGAAAGGGACCTCGTTGATACGCTGTCCGTCTTGCGAGAGGATCCACCAAGTGGCAGGGTTGCTGGTTCTGTCGGCGTAACTGGCCGGGATGGTGGACTGGAGCGTGTCGGAGAGCTCTTGGTAGGTGATGGGGCCCGTGTTACGGGCAACGTGTTACGTTTCGTCTCGGACTGCCCGAATCGGTTGTGAACTCTGACGTGTTCGTGATGACTCGGCACGTTAGCAGTAATACGTCATGGACCTCGGATCTTACCGCCTCGTGTTGTGCTGACTGATAACCCTCCATTGTTGTACGTGATCGTGATTAGGCTTGCTGACTGATGCCTCTTATTGTTGTACGTGTTTCGAGTTACGATAACGACTGCGCATTCTATTATTAGGATACGCTACTTACGCTATTGGTTACTTACGAGTTCGAGCGGAGCTAGAACTAGTTCCCTTACTTGTATTTAAACTCGTAGTAGTACGGACCAGGATCCCCATCTTGGTCTTCTTCAATTACCACTCTTCACTCGTCTTCTGTGCTAGGGACTTACAGTGTCCCTAAGTGAGCTAGCTCCGGCATATCCCTTTGTGACCAAGAGGGGATCCCCGTGACTCCATCTCCATCTTCCTTCGTGAATGGTAGATCAGCCGACCGTGACTTATCCGCCTGGTACCACGTGTCACCTCGTCTTCGAATACCTTAACTCGCGTACCACTCGCCCAACTCACTGTTATTACATCGTCGACAACCTTCAGTGGGAGTATATTCGCAAGGTCCCAAACCCACCACCCAACGTCCCAGTCGAAGAGACGTTGTACACCTACAGAGACTCCACAGGCACGTATTGGCCGCATCCAGCAGTCTTTCCAGAGCACTCGGACAACCACAGATTCTACCCTCGAGGGAACCCACGTCATAACAGCGTCTAAGTCAGACGAACGTCCGTGGTAGACGTTACACAACGCGAGCAATGGCCTCGGTGGCAGAGGGAATGGACATGGTTGATATAATGGATGAGAGGAGGCCAGGGTGAAGACGATGAGAGAGTGATGGGGTTTGTGGCCAGGCGAGCGCTGTTCTTAAGCGATGCTCGTGTCGGAGATTCGATGATTGATACTCAGCTATGGCCTCGTCGGCGAATACGTCATCTTTATCGACCCACTGGTTCTCCGAGTCGGGATACCCCTTCCATTTGATCAGGTACTGTAGACATCTTCTTCTGCCGAAGAGCCGATGGTCTAGAACTTTCTCAACCTCGTATTCTTCTTCTCCTTCTACCAAATCGGGTGCTGGGCGCTGGAAGTTTTCTCCGTGCATGAGTGTTTCACGATAGGGCGTGAGAAGATCGATGTGGAACACGGGGTGGATGCTCCACTGTGTGGGAAGTTCCAGTTGGTAGTTTACCGGTGAGAGAACACGTGTGATCTTGAAGGGTCCATGTCTTCTGGCCGCTAGTTTGGGGGTCGGCTGATTGGTTCTCAGATGGCGTCCTTCTAGCCATACATAATCTCCGAGTCGGAGTTCCGGGGTGGTCCGGTGTTTGACCCACGTGAGTTGTGCCTTTTTGATGAGCTCGTGGGCTTCTCTTCTGGCTTCTCGGAATTGCTCCAGCCTCGTGGTGACCTGTGGGATTGAAGAGGGCTTATCGAGCCAATCAGCACGTGGGTCATATCCCATGAGGAGCGAGAATGGGGACTTCCTTGTTGCCTCGTGGGGCCAGTTATTGTGAGCGAATTCTGCTATGGGTAGAAACGCCGCCCAGTTGTCTTGCCTTTCATTGGTCCAGAATCGAAGATATTGTTCCAGCCATTGATTTGTCCTTTCCGATTGTCCGTCTGTTCGGGGATGGTACGCCGTGGAGATGTTCTGTTTGATCTCCAGTATTTTGCAGAGTTCCCTTGTGAACTTTGATGCAAAGCGAGGGTCTCTGTCACTGATGATCTTCGACGGGAGTCCAAATCGTTTGAAGACATGGATCGCGTAAAGTCCCGCGGTTTCTTCCGCCGAGATTTCTTCGTTGCAGGGTATGAATATGGACGCCTTGGTGCAATCGTGGTCTGTTACAGTGAGGATGGAGTCGTATCCTTGTGACGTGGGGAGCTTCGTGATGAAGTCAAGTGCTATAGTTTCAAACGGTAACGCATCTTCTTTGGGGGTTATAGGCATCAATGGGGCCTTTGTTGGGCGTGTGTTGACCTTGTGTCTTTGACATTCGGCGCATCCTTGAACATAGTTCCTCACGTCCAGTTTCAGTTCAGGCCACCAGTATCGTCGTTCTACCAGTCGCGTGGTTCTTGCGATTCCCAGGTGTCCGTGTACCGGTGGGTCGTGATGAGCGGCTATGAGTTCTCGTTTTTCGTTCAACGACCCCGTAATGACGTACTTCCCTTGTTTATACCATGCTCCATTGACGTGTTTCAGTTGGTGTGGATCTACCCAGTAGCGGAGGGTGATTTCAGTCTGCGGTGGTTGTTGGGCGGTCTGTACGGTCGTGACCCTTGCGAATATGTCTTCTGGTAAGACTACGATGTTCTCGTTGTCTTTTTCTCCTTGATCGTAGTCTGGTCTTCGTGATAGAGCGTCAGCTCTACCGTTTTTGTCCCTGGGATGTGGTGAATTTCGAAATTATATTCCATTAGTTCGAGTACTTCCTGGGCTACTCTTCGGCTTATCTTCTGTGGTAGTTTCCAGTACTGGAGATTCATATGGTCCGAGTAGATTTTGATTTTGTGTGGGGATCCGGCTAGTAGCGGTCTCCAGTGCCTAAGTGCTTTGACGATGGCGAGGAGTTCCAAGTCGTAGATGTCGTAGTTCCTCTCGGCTTCGTTCAGGGTGGCTGAATAATATCCGAGGGGGTGCTTCTTGCCGTCTTCCTTCCTTTGAAGTAGTACTGCTCCTGTCGCGAATCCTGACGCATCTACCTCTAGTTCGAATGGGTCATCTAGCTTTGGGTGAGCTAGTACTGGTTCTTCCGTTACTAGGGACTTGAGCTTCTCGAAGGCTTCGTTTTCTTCGTCTGTCCATCTCCATTCCGTGTCCTTCCTCGTAAGTTTGTTGAGGGGTTTGGCGTGTGTGGCGAAGCCGCGAATGAAGAGTCGGTAAAAATTGCAGAAGCCCAAGAATGAGCGTATGTCACGGACCTTCGTGGGTGTTGGCCAGTCCTTGATGCCAGAAATTTTTACCGGGTCCATATGTGTTACCCCCTTTTCAAGGATTACCCCCAGGTAATCCATTCGTGGCTTGTTGAAGAGGCACTTTTCGAGTTTGAAGTAGAGGTCATGTTCCAGTGCTACTTGTAGTACGTTGCGGACTGCTTCTTCGTGTTCTCTTTGTCCCGCTGGGTCCCTAGTGGCGATGCCGATGTCATCCATATAGATGCGTATGATTGTTCCTTTGACCTCGTGTTTCGCGATGGTGTCTCGGTAGATCGTGTTCATCATCGTTTGGAATGTCGCCGGGGAGTTGGTGAGTCTGAAGTACATGACTGTGGGTTCGAAGAGTCCGTACCGTGTTTTGAAAGCCGCTTTGTGTTCGTCTCCTTCCCGTATCCTCACATTATTGTATCCCCATCGTACGTCGAGTTTGGTGTAGGTATGTGCTTGACTAAGGTCCGTGATGAGGTCGGAGATGAGGGGAAGAGGGTATTGGTTGCGAATGGTGACCGCATTGATCTTTCGGTAGTCTTGTACTGGTCGTAGTTTTCCGTCCTTTTTCTTGATGAAGAAAAAGGATGACACGTAAGGAGATTTGGAGGGGCATATGTATCCTTTCTTGAGTTGTTCGTCCAAAAATTCCTTGAGTTTGCCGTCTTCTTCTTGTGTCATGGGGTAGACCTTACAGTCGATCGCTGATGGTGTGCCTTCCTTAAACTCAATTGCGTGATCCCACGGTCGAGAAGGTGGGAATCAGTTGGATGCTTCTTCGCTAAAGATCTTTGCGAACTGTGCATAAGCTGGAGGGAGTTCTACTTTGTCATGGAACTGCTTAGCTTCGATAGCCAGCTCCGTAGCGGTGGTACGTAGATGGCTTTCTTCTTCTAGTTCTTCAACGGCGTCCTGTTTTTCTTCTTCCATGATGGTGGTTCCTATGATATGATGCTCTTTGCTGGGATTGATTGATCTGATGACTATTGGCAGCATCTTTTCGTGTATGGTGGCGTATCTCCAGTTGATCGTTGGTTCGTAAACGGCCAGCCAGGGATATCCGAGTACTAAGTCTTCATTCCCTAAGTCGGTGACTAAAAACCGCATTTTTTGTCGTCGTTGGTTAGTTTGGACGTCAAGATCCACAAAGTGAGTGATACTGCCCGCTTTGTTTTCCGTGTTGTCTATATTCCATATTTTTCGTGGTCACTCGAGCGTTTGTAACCCGAGGCCCATTCTCTTGGCAAATGAGGGGCGTATGAAGTTATCCGTCGCTCCTGAATCTACCAATGTTTTGATGTCGGCCATAGCGTAATTCGTGCGGATCGAGACTGGAATTTGAAGAGATCGATAGCGAGTCATGATTACAGAATTACAATTGACTGCCCTCACCCAGGCCGATGGGTTCAGGCGTTCTGAAAACCCTCCTTCCCCCACATTTCTTGGAGGATGAGGTCCTTTACATCGTCTGTTTCCCCTGCCACTCCTGCCAACCAATCTTTTGCTCGCTGCTGTGGGGGGGCTGTACTAACTGCCCGGACTTGTGCGGGGGCTTCTTCCTGCGTGTAGTAGTCGGTTTCAGTCATCCGACTGGTGGTTGCTCGCCTGCGCGGCTGTGGGCAGTTTCGTGAGAAGTGTCCAGTCTGGTTGCAATTATAGCAGATGACTGTCCTCATGTTTCGGGGTGGAGGTCCGTATCCTCCTCATTGTGGTCTCGGGGTGAAGGGCCTATTTGCGTCTCCTACTTCCGCCACTCTTGCACGTGTTCGGTCTGCTGACGTGTCCATTGCGTTTGGATCGAATCTTTGTGGTGGCAGTCCTCGTGGTGGACCCCAGTTAGGGGGTTGTGGCCTCCAGCGGGGTTGTGTGGATGAGGGGGGCGTTTTGCTTTTGAAGTTGTCGAGGCATGCCTTCATGTGGATGTATTGCTTTTGTCGGTGTAGGGCGCACCTCTTCCAATCTTCAAAGGTGTGGGGTTCATCTAGTTCGTACACCTTCATGAATAGAGCTCGTGGTAACCCCACCGTAAATCGATCGATCGTTTGTCGGTCATTTAGGTTATAGTGAGCCTTCCTTGCCAGTCGTTCGAACTGGACTACGTACACGTCAATGTCCTCTCCTGTCATTTTGATTCCCTTTTGGAGTTCGGCTTGGGCTTGCTCTTCCTCCAGAATGTTGGAGAATCGTTTGGCGAACTCGGTGGCGATGTGATTCCACAGGGTTTGGGAGTATTGACTTACTCCTCTTCGCACTTCCCGGTTTAACCATTCGAGCATGGTCAGCGTCCATTCGCTTACATTGACTCCCTTGACGTATCCGAGGAAGAGGAGTGATCGTCGGTATTCATTTTGCATAATGGGGGCGTCCAGGTTCATTCCCCAGTATACGTGCCATTGTGTTAAGAAGGCCTTGTATTTAGTGCGGTCTCCATCATATACTGTCGGAGGTTCACCTGATAATCTGTCTGATCCGTGTCCTCCGCCTCCTCCCAGTCCGGGAGGGGGTCCTCCTCCTGGTGGTCCCGGCGGTCCTTCTCCTCCTGGTGGTCGTCCTCCTCCTGGGAATCCTCCTCCTGTGGGTCCTTGTCCGGGAAATCCTCCTGGTAGTCCACCAGGTGGTGGCGGTGGTCCTGTGGGTGGATCTGGTTGATCCGGTCCTATTGCTCTGAATAGGGCAGCGTCGTCTGCCATCATTCTGTGACCCGTAGAGGGGTTTATGGGGTTGAGGATAGCCTCAGCTTCTTCTCTGATGCGTCGTACTTCTTCTATGGCTTGGACTTCTGTAACCGTTGCCATGGGACTTCTGATGTGAATTTCTTCTGGTACTGTGATATGTAAGGACTCAGCTATATGGGCTAGTAGGCTTGAGTCGTCTCCTGTTCCTGGTCGTACTTCGCTTTCCGTTGCGGTGTGTTCTTCTATTGGTTCTTCGTGGCTTGATTCTGAGGGTGCTTGTTCCCTTGGTTGTTCTTCTTCGTTTTCGTCACTGCTGTCTCCGTCGAGTGATCCCCAATTGTCTCCGTGAAGTTCTCTTGAGTCGATGTCGCAACGGTAGTGCCTTCCTGTTGGTCTAACGACGTCCCACCGATTATCTATCGGGTTCCACGTAATTTCCGTCCAGCAGAAGTTGGAGTAGTTAAACTCAACTGGTCGGTATCTGATAGCTTCTCCTGGGAAGTCGACGAAGTACCCAGTATCTCCTCTGTATTCTCTCCACCTAGCTGCTCCTAGGAATCGTTGTGGTACCGATCGTTCTCCTCTTGTTTCGAGGGTGTAGGTTCGGAAGTTTCTCCACTGGTCTCTTGTGGTGAACGCCACGATTAGGGGATCTTGGTCTTAATGTAACGCTACCACTGGCGTTAGTCCGACTTGGACACGTATGAGGGCGTTCACGACTTTAGCGAGTTTCGCTATAACGTAGATAGGTACGGATAATCCCCTGGAAAACGACTAAGGCAATCCAAAGGGCCCGAAGGGTCAAGACTAGGGCAACGAAGACTTGCTGACGCGATATGATGATAGGCCTTAGACTCGAAGGTCAAGGGTAGCAAGGAACCAAGACGCGAAGGTCCGAAGAGAGGAGATTGAAAGTGGTATTATGAAGAAGACCAAGATGGCGTATCTTGGTCTTCCAAGTCCACTATTTATACATGTAAGAGGTAGCTTTAAAGCTCCTCTGTGAGTCCGATAACCCGTAGCGTAAGTAGCTCGAACCCTACTACCACTGTCCTAGTAATGAGTAATACTAACAATCATATGCTAGTGCTACTCGTGATGACTGATCCGATGTCCGTGACTAATCTCTACTTACTACTGTAGTCACAACCGTGTAGTAAGCGTCCACTTCGTACTCGTATTGTCCGTCCGTTACACCAGTGGAGAAGGAGGTGAAGGAGGGTGGAGGATGTTCCACCAGTCAGATATGCAAACCAGTGCTTTGTGTTCTTGTAGGCATTGCCTAGCACTTGTTAGTTGCAAGTTGATGTCTAATAGGTGTCTCTTGAGGGGGGCCATTGTGTTGTACAGGTCATTCACCTGTTTCTGGATGGCCTCTTGGTTCTGCAAGAGTCTGCGGACTCAGTGGACCTCGGCAGTGAGGCAGTCGTTGTTCAGGTCTTCTAGTACCTCGTCTACTTTGGCAGCTAGAGTATGGCCCTCTTTGAAGTTCTCCATCTGTGATGGAGAGATGGGGGGTGCTGGATTTTCTGGGTCATCGTCTCGAGGGAGGAGGAAGAGGGGTAGTCCATAGCGAGGGAGGTTCTTGCCTAAGGTGCCAATGGCATCCTCTTTGTTGTCGCTGATCCGGATGTACTTGGGGTCTTTGTGTTGGAAGGAGGAAGGGTTGGTGTCATCTAGGATGAGGAAATGAACATAGCGAGTGCTCCAGGGGTCATTGATAAAGAAAGGGAACCCTGGGTCATCATCATTCTCCTGGATGTGCATCCTATCATAGTTGATAGGTAGAGCGTCCATCGCTGGGTCATTGATGATTTCCCTGATCCTGAGGATAGCGTTTCTGGGGTCTGGGGGAGAGGTGTTGGTACGCTTGACTTCTGGAGTGGGAGGAGCAGTGAATCCTGGGGGAGGGACACGGAGGACTGCTCCTTCTTCTGTTTCTATGACACTTGGCATAGTGGGGTCAATGGGCTGAGGGTGGTGGACAGTAGGAGACAAGGAACGCATGCGCTGGGGGGAGTTGTTGAGACGTCACAAATTGAAGTGTGATGTCTCATGGGATATGATTAAGTCATTCCCTTCCTAATACGGTATCTGACCCTTATGGTTAGATTTGGACTTCCGGACTTGTACGGACCGGTTATTGTTTATCTTTATTATTTAGATCCTTATTAGGTTCTTATTGTTCTTATTGTTAAGATACCAGACTTTACCACTTTAGGCGGTTTTATTGTTCTATGCCCTCCAATGGCGTTTCTCCCTCTGGCGCACAGACCAGGTGTATTTTGTTTGGATCACCAGTGCGCACAGACCATTATTAGCTAAGCGTCCTGTATATAAGGACTGCTGTTTTCGCCCATACACTTCAGAGTTTCTTCTACCTCTGAAGTGTAAGTCCCTTTACTACTAAGCCTCTCTACCTTACGCTGACACTAGTGTAGAACTTGTTTGTCCTTAGGTGTGTAGCGCTGCTATAGAGTTTCTTCTACCTCTGAAGTAACTTGTTTGTCCTTAGCTTCTCGCTATCTTTATCTCGCTGTTAGTGCTGCCCGCTCAACAGGAGTGATCTGAGGAGGAAGAGACAGATGGGGTCTCGTCAAAGGAGCCTCTTTCCATGGCACGAGCAACGAGGTGTTCTACAGAGGAAGAGCGAGAGGGCATTGTGTTTGAGCGAGTGGGAAGTGTGGTGACTGTTTGTACAACTACTTCTTTTCGTTTTAACCATTTCTTTGCTCCCTCATTTCTGGGGTTGCGCTCAAAGTGTTCCTGAATAAGTTCTGGGGCATTGAGGTTCTTCTCCGGTTCCCAACTGTTGTGTGCCTCAGAATATCCCTTCCACTTGATCAGGAACTGTAATTGGTTCCTGTGGTGTCTTGTTTCTAGTATCTTTTCGATTTCCCACTCTTGTTCTCCTTCTATCAGATCTGGGGGAGGTTCCGTAAAGTTTTTGCCATGTATGGATGTTTCTTTGTGTGGCATGAGAAGTGACACATGGAACACTGGGTGGATCCTCCACTGATGGGGAAGTTTTAGGGCATATGTAGTAGCAGAAATTCTTTTTGTGACCTTGAAGGGTCCATATCTTTTTGGGGACAGTTTGAAACTGGGGTGTGTTGTCTTCAAGTTCTTGGCATCAAGCCACACTGTATCCCCTTCAGTATATTGTTGGAAACAAGGGGAGTCTTTGTAGAGTGACTGGGCATGGGTGATTGCCGCTTGTGCTGCTCTTCTGGCTTCTTGGATTTGTTCTAGCCTTTTTTGTGTTCCTGGGACTGTTGCTATTCTCTCTGGTTGGTGTATCCTTGGGATGTACCCCAGAATTAGTTCATAGGGTGCTTTCTTTGTGGTTGCACTTGGCCAGGAGTTGTGGGTGTATTGTGCTAGTGGTAGCAACTCTGTCCAGTTGTCTTGTTGGTAGTTTATGAACATCTGGAGGTACTGTTCTAACCACTGGTTTGTCCGTTCTGATTGTCCATCTGTTTGGG
Organism: Lactarius vividus; assembly: GCA_021527035.1. Taxonomy (NCBI): domain Eukaryota; kingdom Fungi; phylum Basidiomycota; class Agaricomycetes; order Russulales; family Russulaceae; genus Lactarius; species Lactarius vividus. The sequence goes on along the minus strand of JAKELG010000179.1, from coordinate 12,807 downwards.
GGTGGTATGCAGTGCTTATGTTTTGTTCGATGTTGAGCACTCTGCATAGTTCTTTGATGAACTTTGCTGTGAATCTAGGGTCTCTATTGGAGATGACCCTTCTTGGTAGGCCATAGCGTGGTAACACTGTCTTGGCATATAGTTTTGCTACTCCTTCTGTGTCAATTGTTTCATTGCATGGGATAAAGAAGGCAGCCTTGGAACAGTCATGATCTGTGATGGTGAGAATGGTGTCATGTCCTTCTGATTGTGGTAACTTTGTGATGAAGTCTAGAGCAATAGTTTCGAAGGGGAGGGCTTCTGGGTTTGTCTTAATGGGGAATATTGGGGGTTTTGGGTTTCCAGGGAAGTTCTTGTTTGCTTGGCAGGTGGCACACCCTTTTACATATGTGGATATGTCTTCTTTCATGTTTGGCCACCAGAAGTCTTGTGACACTATTCAAAGGGTCTTTGTTATTCCGGGGTGTCCTGCAGTCTTTGTGTCGTGAAACAGGGAAACCCCCTCTTTAGCGGTGTGTTGTCCACAACCACAAGTTTGTCGCCTTTCCACCAGTACTTTCCATGTTTTACCAGTTGAAAGGGGGCAGCCCATTCGTCTAGAGTGGCAGGGTGTTCCAATTGGTGTGCCATGACACAGTCATCTATCCATATGGAGAGTATGGAGTTTGCAAAGATGGTTGGGGTTAAGACTGTTATGTTGTTGTTGTCTTCTTCCCCTGTGTCGTGATCTGGGCGTCTAGATAGGGCATCTGCATGGTTCTGGGCTCTGGGTTTGTGGTGGAGTTTGATGTGATAGTCCGCCAGTCTGGGAATGTATCTTGCAACTCACCTGTTGATTTGGCGAGGGTGTCAGTAATATTCTAGGTTCTTGTGGTCTGTAAACACCGTGATTTCGTGGGGTGATCCCAGGAGTAGGTGTCTCCAGTGTTCCAGACCTTGGATGACCGCTAAGAGTTCTCTATCATGGATGTCATAATCGCGCTCCGCTTCTGAGAAGGACTTTGAGAAGTATCCACTTCTAGTTCAAAGGGGTTGTTCATGTCTGGTTGGCACAGGACTGGGTCTTCACATACAAGTGCAATGAGGGTCTCTAGGGCCTCTTTTACCTCTTCTGTCCATTTAAATGGGCCTTCCTTTGTTTTTATTGTGTCTATGATAGGCCTTGCTAAGTGGGTGAAGTTGGGGATGAAGGGGCGCTGGTAGCTTAGTGTCCCTAGTATGCTTCTTGCTTGTTTGACCAATTTGATGTCTCTTGGCCATTCTTTTAGTCCCTCTACTTTCTTTGGGTCTATTTTGACGTTTGATCCATCTATGACAATTCCTAGGTAGTGGATCTTTCTTTGTTCGAATACACACTTGGACACTTTGAGGAAATAGGATTCCTTTTCGCATATTTCCAGGAACTCATGGACAATCTGTCTGTGGCGCGTGGTGTCTTCTTCTGTGGCTATTAAGACGTCATCCATATAGACGAACAACTCTTTTGGGTCCTTGTCCATGAGTGGTCGAAGTATTCTGCTCATTGTTCTTGCAAAGGTGGCTGGTGCGTTTGTGAGGCCAAAGGTCATAACTCTGGGTATGAACAATCCCCTAGGTGTTTTGAAGGCCGCTTTCCATTGGTCTTCTTCCTTGATGCAGATGTTATGGTACCCCCACCTGATGTCAAACTTGGAGAACAATGTCTTCCCATGCAGGTTTGTTAGGATATCAGATATGAGTGGCAGGGGGTAAGTGTCCTTTACTGTCCATGCATTTAGGGGTCTATAATTGAGGATGGGGCACAGCCCTCTGTCTGTTTTCTTTCTGAAGAAGAAGGATGACGCATAAGGGGAGCTTCCTTCGTAGATGTATCCTTTGGCTAGGTTTTCTTCTAGGTACGCTTTTAATGCCTCATCTTCTTGGGGGGGGAGCGGGTATATTTTACAGTTGATTTTATTAGGTGCATCTGGGCGCAGTGTGATGGGGTGGTCCTCTTCTCTTTCCGGGGGGAAGCGTTGTGCTTCTTCGTCGGAGAATACTTTATGGTGGAGTTGGTATTCTTCTGGTATTTCTGTTTCTTTTACTGGGTCAAAGGTTGTGGTAGTTGTCGCAATTTTTGCTTCTTGGTGTCGCTTTTTTCTAAAACAATACCCTCCAGTTAGGATAGTGATAGGTTCTCCTTTTAATTCTTGTTTCTTCCAGTCGATGACTGGGTTTTCTTGTTCGAACCATGGGTAGCCAAATATCATTCTGTCTTCTCCTAGACTGGTCACAAAAAATTGGAACGCAGTTTCCTTTTCTCCTCTTTTTATCCATAGTTGGCACTTTTCTGTTATGGTGCCATCTTTGTTTAGTGATCCATCTACGTTTTGGACTATCATTGGGGGTTGTAGGGGTGTGGTTCCTAGTCCTAGTTTCTGGATCAGGTTTTGGTCTATGAGGTTGTCTGTAGCTCTGCTGTCTAAGAGCACATTCACTCAAGCTTCTTTGTAGTATAGGCTAACAAGGACTTGGATTGTCATGGCACTATCGCGAATACTATACATTGAATCAGCCTTCCTATCAGCTCTCATAGGTCAGCATCGCAAAAATCCTGGTCAAGGGCATAGTAACGTCTCTTTTCTTCTTCTGTCATGCCTTGAATGAGTGCATAGGCTTGTTGGACTTTGTCCTCTGTTGTGGCAACTGACACTGATGATGTGCTCGCTTCTTGGGTGTAGGGGGGTGCTGTGTCTGCTTCCTGGGTGTCTGTGGTTCGGACTTTTGCCTGACTTGGGGTGTTTTGGCGTTGGCAGTTTCTGGCCATGTGCCCTTGTTGTCTGCACTTGAAGCAGCGTCCCTCCTTCATGAGCGTCTTCTTTTCTTCTTCAGTGAGTTTCTTAAAGGGTGTAGTGGTCATGGCATCGACATCCATGGCATTGGGGTCCCTTCTGGTTCGGTTTTGGTTCTGGCTTATGCTTTGTGTGGGGCCAGTGTTTCTAGTTCCTGGTCCTGACTTCAGGAGCTGCCATCGTTGGTGTTCTGCTCTGGCAGCAGCTTGCCATTTGTCCATGGTGTTTGGTATGGTGGTCCTCATGAGGCAAGCATGATATGTGCCTGTTGGTAGGCCTCTTTTGACAAATTCTATTGTTCCTGGTGCGTTTCTGTCCCATCCTGCTATTCCTGCAAGGTTTTCAAAGTCAAGGATGTAATTGTCTAGTGCTCCGCCTTGCATCTTTAGGTTGATCAGCTTTTGGTAAGCTCTTTCTTTGTTCAGGGTGTCGGTCCAATCCCTGTCGAAGGTTTTGGTAAATCCATCCCATAGGTCTTCACTGTCTTTGGTGAGGGTTTTGGTATGGTCTGCTAGTGCCGCTTCCATGTTGTCTTCTGTTTGATTGACCCATAGTTGTACTCCAGGTCCCTTGAATAGTGTGAGGGCGAACAGGACTCGTGAATAGGGTTGCTTGATGAGCTCATGTTCACTATTTAACTTGAAGTATCGTAGTAGTTCTCTTTTGAACTGGCTACTCTCTGTTCTGTTTCTGGTGAAGGCAGTAGGTGCTACTCCTTTGAGTCCTCCACTTGCACTGGTGTGTGGGGTGGCTGGGGTGGTTGTTGTGGACATGGTGGGTGCTGTTTGATCGTTGTTGGGGTTCTGTGGTGGTTGAACTGGTGAAGGTACTCTGATAGGTGGTATTGGGGTTGGGAACACTTCTGGTTGATCTGGTTCTAGTGGGGATGGTTCTATCCAGATGGGGATGGTGGGGCTGGCGTGGGACGAAGCTTGTGGAGGTACGATGAGGGTGAGGTGGTTGTTAGAGGAGTGGGAGGATACTGAGTTTTGGTCTTCTTCGTCTGAGCTATCTGGTTGGCTCTGTCAGAGTCCGTATGTTCCCTTAGAGCTTCCTGCTATCGGTGTGTCTGGGTTTTGTTTGTCTGTTTCATTCCACCAGCCAAGTCCTTCAGTGTATCTTTGTGGGGTGACACTTGAGGTTGATGTGTGGTATGCGTTTCGGAAGTATCTGAGGATGTACCAATTGTTGTTGATGAACTCTACTGGTTGGAGTTTATTTCGTACAAGGCACTTGTAGCAAGGTGGTCGATCTGGTTCTATGGTCCAGTGAGCTCCTTTTCCTAGTTGGCTGCTTTTAACGTGGTGTGGGAGGTCGTCTTGGGTTCTGGTTTGGACTGGGGTCCAGTTGTTGTCTGGTTCGAGGGTGACACTGATACTAGCCACAATTGTGGTCTGTTTCTGGGTTCTGTTTTGTGTGGGGAGTTGTTGAAGCGGCCTCTTGTGTCAGAGAGGATCCGTCGCCTGGTTTGTTGTTCTGGGGGTTCTGTGATTGTTCTGGGGGTTCTGTGATTGTTCTGGGGGTTCTGTGATTGTTCTGGGCGTTGGCTGATGCGTCCTCTTGGATCGTTGCTCACCCTACTGTGAGGTAGTGGTGTCCCTGGTGTGTTGGGGGTTGTAGACTTGGCTTATGTTACATCCTAGCAGGGACGTGGGTTCAAGGGGGTTCAATATCACACAAGTATCAAGCGAAGACATCTATTGTCTTATTGCTATGAAATACAAGTGGTCTGGGGTGTGGCACAATATGTGCCACTACTCTGTAGTTAGGGCTCCTCGCCCAAAGTGTCTGACACTTCTCTATACTCAGTCTTGCGAGTACACAGAGTCTAACAGGTGTGACGCGTTGATATAGTTCAACTGCAAAGACTTCGAGGGTGTCCGGGTTAGGGACAGAGGTAGGGGATGCACAAGAAGTGTTATGATCCGACGCTTCGGACTTTCTCTGTGTGTATCTTTTGCTATCTTGTTTCATTTTGCTCCATTTGTCTTCTATTTTGTTACCAAAGGGGCTATCATTGTTAGCCACCCTAGACTCCGCTTCCACATCAGTGCCTTGACTTGTTTTGACTCTTTGTTCCTGTATGGGCTTGTGTTCATGTTGTTTGGAACCTCGTCCTATTTAAAGCTGTACTTTACTTTGTAGAAAGCCAGACTTGGCTTCGTTTGCAATCTAGCAACTTTGCCTTCGCTCTTTGGTGTGACTTGATCAATCCCCTCTTCTTGTGCATCCCTTACTTCTGTCCCTAATCCGGACGCTCTCGAAGTCTTTGCAGTTGAACTATATCAACGCGTCACACCTGTTAAACTCTGTGTACTCGCAAGACTGAGTATAGAGAAGTGTTAGACACTTCGGGCGAGGAGCCCTAACTACAGAGTAGTGGCACGTATTGTGCCACACCCCAGACCGCTTGTATTTCATAGCAATAAGACAATAGACGTCTTCGCTTGATACTTGTGTGATATCGAACCCCCTCGAACCCACGTCTCTGCTAGGACGTAACAAGAAGAGGGGAAAGACTGAGTCACACTAGAGAGCGAAGGCAAGGTTGCTAGATTGCAAACGAAGCCAAGTCTGGCTTCCTGCAGTGTAAAGTACAGCTTTAAATAAGATGAGGTTCCAAACAACATGAACACAAGTCCACACAGAAGTAAAGAGCCAAAACAAGTCAAGGCACTGATGTAGAAGTGGAGTCTAGGGTGGCTAACATTGATAGCCCCTTTGGTAACAAAATAAAAGACAAATGGAGAGAAGTGAGACAGGATAACAAAAGCCACACATGGAGAAAGTCCAAAGCGTCAGATCATAACAGTGAGTGCCTCTCCCTTGTTTGCGGTTAGGGGGTACACTTTACAGTTGAGGGTGGTGGGTGTGTCAGGGAGTAAGTCAATGGCGTGGTCCCATACATGGGATGGGGGAAAACAGTGTGACGCTTCTTCACTGAACACCTTGTGGTGTGACCAGTATTCTGGAGGAATCATCTCCTCAAATGTCCAGATCTGCCTCTTAGCTGCTTCCTGCTGTGCGAGTTCTGATGCAGTAGTTGTTTTTCGCAGGAAGGTGATGCTTGGCTCCAGTCCTTCGTTCACAACTTGCTCCCATGCCTCCTCGTCAAGCTCATACACCTCTATGGCCTGATAGCGGCTTCTATGGGCATGATGTCGCTCTGGAGGTTTAGGCTAGAGATCATGACTGGTTGGAATTTTTTGTTCAGCATGGCATTTCTCCACTCTATCTCAGGCTCAAAGGTTGAGAACCAGGGGTAGCCCAGGATTGCTTCGTCCTTCCCTAGGTTGGTAACCAGGAAACGAACTGTCTTTGTGCGCTCACCAGTCCACACCGCTAAGTTGGTGTACTGGGTTATCATGCCATCTCGGTTGTAGGTTCCATCAATGTTCCATATGGTGATGGGAGTGGAGACAAGTCATGTTCCAAGATGCATTTGTTTGAGCAGTTCCACACAAATAAAGTTGTCGGTTGCTCCAGAGTCCAATAGGACCTGTCATTTGGCCATTGCATTTGCAGATTTGAAAAGAACTGGGATTCACATAGATCAATATCTGCTATAATACATGTGTAGCGCCTTTACCCAGGCTGATGGGTTCGGGCGTTTGGAAAATCCTTTCCTCCAAAAAGCTTCTCCACCAAGAGGCCCTGCACCTCTTTTGGCTGAGCAGCCAGCGCTGCGATCTGAGTGTCAGCCGCTTCATCATTTGACAGTATGCGGTTTGCTGATATGGTGACTCGAGTAACGAGGGGGGGAGGCGATACTGCGGAGGTAGAGGGGACAGGAGGAGGCGCTTCTGGGCTGCTTGTGGTTTGAGCAGTGCAAGTGCCTTTTTGTGGGCAATTACACGATACATGACCCTTTTCTCCGCATCAGAAACATCTCCCCTCTGCGACCATCCTTTGCTTCTCAGCGTCTGTGAGGGTTGCATGGGCTCTAGTGCGGCTAATATCCATGGTGTTTGGGTCACGCGCCTTGTTAAGGGCCTGGACCCACTGGTCTCGAGTGTGACCTCCTCATTTGTCATTTTGGCGATTATGCATAAGGTGCAGTTTCAACATGAGATATTCAGCTTGTTGGAGCCGAGCCACTGCCTTCCATTCATCCCATGTTACTGGATGTTGGAAGCAAATGGTGTTAATAACAAGGTTGTCCAGGAGTCCTGCCTGGAACTTCTTGATGACATTGGCTTCGTCTGGATTATAACCAGCTTTGGTGGCAAGGTTCTGGAATTTCGCAATATATGTGTCAATGTCTTCACCAGTTATCTTTAACTTATTGATGTCCTGGCACGCTCTGGTTTGTTCAGTGGTGTTGGTGTAGGCGTTCTCGAACCAGTCAAGGACCATGTTCCACAGGTTTTCTTGGTTGTGCAGTAGGATTTGATTGTCCAGCCATGCCATTTGCTCGTCTACCCAGTCGTCCACGAGTGGTCCCCTCATGTAAGATAGGAGGGTCATTGCTCGGGAGTAGGGTACTTGGAGCTGGTTGACGGTGGGGTTCATTCCTCAATAAATTTGAAAGGCCTGAAGAAAGTTTCAGCTCTCCTCTCAATTTCCGTTGAAGACCGGTGGGGGGTTGCCCCCAAGTTTGCCCCCACCCAGTGCCGGTGCTGCACCTGGTAGGACCAAGGGGAATGCACCTCCTCCAGGGACTCCGCCACCTGGACCACCTCCACCGCCACCAGGGGCACCACCACCCAGTGGGCCTCCACTGCTACCATGAACGCCTCCACCAGGTCCAGGAGCTGGGCCACTGCCAGAGCCTGACGGCGCTGGGGTGCTAGTGCTATGAGTCACTCCACCCATCATAGCAAGTGGTTGACCTCCTGTAGCATGTGGTCCTCCACTGCTCGAGCTGGAGGGTCCCATGGTAGTAAGGCTGGTGGCAACCTGAGTGTTGGTGGCCATCTCTGGCTGTACTGGAGTGAGGGTGGAGGATTCGTCTGGGTCAACGGTGATGCCGATTGAGCTTGTTGACCCGAAGGGTCCTACGCCGTAGTGTGATGGGACAGGTTTGTACACGTACCAACTGCCTTGTTTTGGGTCGTAGTCAATGAATGCCCAAAGTTTGACATCGTCAAGGAAGTGGACTTGTCAGTATTCTTGATATTTTGGGTCAAAGATGAAGTACCCTTCAATATTGTTTCACTTGTCCCAGATGACTGTGCCTTTTTCACGGATGGAAAGCTCATCGGTCTGATACTGCTCGTTGTACTGCTGTTGGAATTTCGTGTGACTCCTACTAGTCGCCAGGGTTGCAAGAGACTTGATTTAATGTAACATTACCACAGGAATGTTATGCGCGACGTGCGCTTCACTAAGTCGCTCAGGCCGAGGTAATGGGGTTCAGGACAGTCAGTTAAGACTGAGTCAGGTGATTCACAAGTGCCACACGGTCTCCTCAGACACGCAGGCAGTAGCGGGGATTCTGGGGTTCAAGTGCAATGGCGAACCAAAGTCATGCTCAAGCAAAAAGGGCGAGTGTAAAGTCATTTGTGAGATGACAGTGATGTGGTATTACACAGGAAGTCAAGTCTACCATACAATCTAGGTAGCGTGCAACTTATATACTAGTACAGGGTGTTTGTCCATGACAAACACATGGCACAATACATGGATTCTGAATGGAAGTGGAACAAAGGCATAGCTATAATAGGATAAGTGGTGATTGCGCGGGGTCATGGGCAAGTCAGCTGGAACTGGAGCGCTGTGAACTTAGATATACAAGGAAGGGGGTGTAACGACGTATCGTGCGGCGAAGAGATCATCCAAAACGGTTGGGCGTGTAAGGAGTTATAGACATATCAAGATGAGCAAGGAACGGAAGCGTCCAAGGGAAGAAAGAGGAAAATCGTGACAACAGCTGTGGCAAGGTGTTCAAATGTGGAGATATAGGAGTCTATATCATCTCCTTTCATCACAAGCATGGTGAGTTGCTGGTGAGCATTCTGTTCGCTCAGCATGTCTGTCCAGGTTTCTTTAAAGGCCTTCTCAAATGTAGTCCAGAGAAGTTCAGAAGTTTCTGCAATCTTAGGTATGTGTGTTGTAATGCTCTCATTGAGATCTTTGCTGATTTTGTCTGCCCAGTCATCAATGACAGGTCCTCTGATGTAGGATAAAGCCAAGCTGACCCTGGAGAAGGGCAAGATCATGAACTTGTGGTCTCGATTGAGACATTGATACTGATGGAATTCACGTAAGAACTGTACACTTTTCATTCAGTCACCAGTAAATTCTGTCGGTGCTTGCCCCTTCAACACTCCTGTTTCTGGGGCAATTGTAGTGGAAGACATAGTGGGTGGGGTGGAAATATAGGGAAGAATGGGGAGTGTAGGTGGAAGGATGGAAGATTGGGTATGTCTTTTCTTTCCTTTTGCTGAGGATGATGTCTCTGACGATGAACTATCCTTGTTAGTAGGTTGTTCTTGCCAAGTATGCGTGTCTGACTGTGTCAACCCTGTAGTTTGTAGTCCCCACAATAGAGGGTTCTCAATATGGTTCACGTTATGTGTGTACCATGATTGTTTATGCTTGTAGACGTTATACCAGGTGTCTTTGGCCTCGAAGTATTCAATGTCAACAGCCTGTTGTTTTGCCACAACAACTCTGTATCCTCGGGAAGTTTCCCAAAATGTTCCACCTCCTGCAAGATGATTTACACTGGGGGCACTCCTGTGTACGACTATGCATCTTTTGGTAAAATCAGAAGGGTCTTGTGCTGGTTCAATACAAGCACAATCAGTGTCTGGTTTCAGGATGAGCAATGTTGATCACATTGGCTCCAGATTGGCTCCATGGAGGTCTTTAACTAGATCTCACAGTCCATGCCAGGTCATAGATTTTGTAGAGTCTCTCTGTACAATGAGTACAGGATCTGAAGGCTGGTCTCAGCTTGTTTTCCAATCCAGCCAGATTGTTTGGGACTAGGACAGGATAGAAGACAAGGTCAAGGGTTTGTCCTTCTAGAACAGGGATGACAACAGGTGAAGGGATTACTTTGCCAAGGAGAATGTAAGAATAGAGAGGGACATGCTGTTTACTTAAGGGGAGCAAAATCTGGCTGGGATTATTCAAAGCTGAGACAAGGACTCTAACTACACAATGGCCTTGTACTTATACTCATACATACTGTGATTTTCTGTACTATTTCCTGTTATACTCAAGGACATGTAAGTCCTTTGATCTGCTGTCAATCTGAACCTTCTCTGATGTAGCGATATGACAATCACACTACGCCAAGCCAAGTGAAAAGGAGTGAACTGCTATGGGTGAGACTCAAGCTTGGCATGGAGATAAATCACATGCTAGACCTACAGTCGACGTGGAGTGTGCGCACACTTAGAGACCTTTATGCAAGATCAGAGTACACTGTGTCACATGGTGGCAGGCTGAGTGAAGAACCAAGAGGACAAGTTAGATTGGAGACTGTAAAGAATACAAGGGAATGCGCACCTGAGTGAAGAACCAAGAGGACAAGTTGGTTCCACTCAGGGCATTACAGGCAAGCTTATATATCTACTGCGGCTGCGATTAAGTTGGAGCTTGAACACTGTTACTAAGTGTAAAGTAATCAGCTATGACTAAAGAGCTGACATGTTGTGTCTATTAATAGCCTTATCTTTAGTGCTGACTGATGCACTGTCATCAAGGCTGACTACATATGACATGTCGCTGAGTAAAACCTAATACAGCACATAATATATGCCTACTAAGTGTAATCTAGACTGTTCTAGAAGAGTCCTTCCTTATCTACCAATCAAATAAGTCTGTCTGTATATAGAATGTGACCATAAAGGGACGTCCCATGTATGGGCATACTTTCCCATGGTCACGTGATGAAAAGTGCATGATATTTCACATGACTGACTTGGTAACATGATGGCAGGTCACGTGATCCACAAAAGGCAAAAATGAACACGTCTGTGACATCCAAGCCATGTCATATGTCATGTGATTGTGACACATCAGACCTATGACAGAGGGCCCTTTAGTCTTGGACAAGGAGGAAAAAGGATAGATGAAACAGTTGCTCAGAGAATGGCCATTGCTAGTAGGAGTGGAGCTAATGAAGAGATGAAACTTCCAGAGGCATACAAAGTTTATGCCACAGTATTCTCAGAAGAAGCTGCACAATGTTTCCCACCATCTCAGGAAGATGATCATGCTATTGTCTTAAAAGAAGGGGCTCCCAGTCGTCTAGGAACTAAAGTGTACCCTATGAAGGTTACTGAATTGGAGCATCTTTGTGATTTCCTGACTGAACAGCTAAGTAAAGGTTATATACACAAATCCAAATCACCATATGCTTCACCAATGTTCTTCATCAAGAAGAAAGACAGCAAACTCCAACCAGTCCAGGATTACAAAGCATTAAACACCTGGATGGTCCATGACAAGTATCCTTTACCTCTCATTGGAGATACCTTGGCCTCACTGGGGAATAAATGCCTGTTCACAAAGTTTGACATTTGCTGGGGGTACAATAACATTCTCATTAAAGAAGGCAATCAATGGAAGGCTGCTTTCAAAACACCTCTAGGGCTCTTCGAACCGCTGGTCATGTTTTTCAGACTGACCAATTCTCCTCTTGTGCGATGAATTGCATGTTCCAACACCTTCTGGACAAGTATCTGATGGAACTCTATGTCTATATGGATGATATTCTGATAGCTACCAAAAATGACCTGGCTAGGCACAGAGCAATTGTAGGCACAGTCCTCAGTGTTCTCACTAAGGAGAGTTATTTCCTCAAACTTTCAAAATGTGCTTTTGAAGTCAACAAGGTCGATTATCTTGGTATGACTATCAATAAAGGTATCATCCATATGGGACAGGATAAGGTCAGTGGTCTGCAAGATTGGCCTCATTCCCTGTCTACAGTATGACAGGTCCAATCAACACTCAGTGTACTAAACTATCAGAGGCCTTTCATTCCAAATTTTGCTATGGTAGCACAACCATTAAATGCCTTACTCAAGAAGGATGCCCCTTTTGTATGGACACAAACTCACACCAACACCCTCACTCATCTACTCAATATAGCAACTAGCAGACTTGCATTGAGACAACCAGATCCAACAATCCCTTACAAACTACAAACAGATGCATCCACCTTCATGATAGGTGCTGTTCTCACTAAGAAAGATTGCTCAACTGATGCACTCTACTATGTTGCATGACTGTGCATTGACTGGTTCTATTCAATTTCAGGATGGCCTGTTCTTCCACAATGGTCACCTCATTATCATGGATGATACCAACCTTAAATGGGGGGTGATCCACTCCTTTTACAACACTCCAACCACTGGACATGCTGGCATCAAAAAAACTCTGGCAGCCATCCAATGACATTACTGGTGGCAACACATGAAGCAGGATGTTACAGAATATGTGAATGGATGCACAGCTTGCCAATCTGGAAAGAACATGCCCAGGAAACCCAGAGTTCCAATAAATCTGATCACTCATGATCAAGAACAACTCCCATTCCAAACCATCGCTATGGATTTTATCACTAAACTACCAGTCTCCAATGGGTATAATACAATCTTAACCATTACAGATCAAGGCTGCACAAAGTGTAGTGTCTTCCTCCCTTGTAAGGAGAAGATCAATGCAATTGGGGTAGCCACTCTATATCTGAAGCATGTACTTCCACACTATGGTCTGCCTCAGAAGGTTATCTCAGATAGGGATCCCAGGTTCATGGCATGGGTCTATCAAGAACTCATAAAGAAACTCCAAGTCAAGCAAAACATCAGTACTGCTTACCATCTACAAATGGACAGACAGTCTGAACAAACAAATCAAAGACTCAAGAAATACCTCCAAATCTTTGGGAATCACTGCAACAACTGGGCAGACTGGTTGCCTATCACACAATATGCTCTCAACACATGGAAATTGGAAACAACTAAATGGGCACCCTTTGAACTATTATTTGGTTACTTACCCTGTGTCCATCAACCAATAAATCTCCAGACGGACT
>JAKELG010000178.1:0-82297 GCA_021527035.1 Lactarius vividus | reverse complement strand
ATCCAGCTGGTCGCCCGTTCTTGTGGCGTATCAGTGGTGGCGCGGGCGCCGCGGCTACTGCCGCCGTCCGTCTTCAAATTGGATTAGAGGTTCTTCGGTCACGCTTTGGACCTCTTCGATGAACGCCCCGCGTCCTTGGCGCGGTTGCCAGTTCGCGTTGTTGCGCGAGTGCGGCGGGGCTGCCGACAGTCACGTTGGAAATGACCCGCTTTGCCGCAGGTTGTAGCAAAGAAGGTTCTTCTTATCGATGATGCCTTGATTCGGGGGCGTCCTCCTGTGGAGTGTAAGGGGGTCTGGTGTACTCGATCTCCTCGGATCCCGCGAGTCGGGCTCTGACTCTTCCCGGGGTGGTGTCCATCGCGTCGGGGTGATTCCTAAACGCCTGCCATCCCTGACGTGGTTGCTGCGGGCGATTTGGAGCATTGAAGGTTCTGAGAGAAGTATTGCCCCGGCTTACCGGGTCCTGGGGGTTTACGTCCCCCCAAACGTGTCTGCAAGTGCATCCATTTGCGTTGCTGTTCCAATGCTGCCACCTTCCATTGGGCGTAGGTGTTCGGGCTGTGGAAGTTGTAGGCGTTCTTGTAGAGTTCGACTGGAAGTCCGCTGGTGAACTTGTCGAGGACTAGAGAATCGTCGAAGCGGTATCCTGCTTCTCTGACCGCTTTTTCGAATTTGGCGACATAGGAGTCGATATCTTGCCCTTCCATTCTGAACCCCTTCTGCAATTCTTGCTGTGCCCTCTCCTTTTCCAGGGTGTCGGCGAATGTATTGCGGAATCCCAACTCTATGGCCTCCCAAATCCATTTGTCCGTAGGGTCCATGCTTGGCCTTGTAGGCTTTGACCCATTTGGTGGTGGAGAGGACCCATTCGTTAACGTGTTCTCCTTGGATGTAGGTCAAGAAGATTAGCGCTTTTCGGTAGGGGAGAGTGAACGCCGGGGTTATCGTAGTTGGTTTCCACAAACAATTCCCATTGGGTGAGGAATTGTTGGACCTTGGTGCGGTCGCCTGTGAATACGAGGGGTTCCTTGCCCATGAACTTCTCGGGTTTGGTTCCGCTTGATACGTTGGGTCCGGTGAAGAGGGGTCCTCCCGGATCGCCTCCTCCATCATCTCCTCCTCCTCCTCCTCCGTGTCCTCCTGGAGGGGGGGCCTTCTCCGCGGCTGATGCGCGCGGGTTCCTGGAACGTAGCGGGTTGCTCGGTGATTGTAGTGGTCATGTCTGTGGGGATGGACTCAGCTAATAATCCCAACTGTGTTTCTTCTTCTTCGGCTTGTGCTTCGAGGATTCGGATTTCCTCTGGATTGCTTCCCAACGAAGGGGATGGTGCGGGTGTCTTAGGAGTGGGAGAACGGACTGGTTCTTCTTCTTGTCCGTCGATGGGGCCCCACTGATCTCTGGTGGTGACTTCGCTTTGTAGAATGTCGAGCTTGAGACTCGATCCAGCCGGTCTGACGACTTGTAGTTTGTAGTGGAGTGCGTCCCACTTGAGTTCTGTCCAACAGGTGTGTTCAAAGTTGAATTCTACCGGGATAAGTCCGGTTTTTGCCGTCCTTGTAAGTGTAAAGGACTACGTAGCCTGGGTCTCCTTGTTCTGTCTGCCAAAAGGCCTCTTTGAGATATTGCTTGGGGACGTTGCGTTCCCCTCTTTCTGTCGATATGATACGGTCGGAATGGAATCCAAAGGTCGCGGGTTGTTACTGCGGAAGCCACGTTGAAGGATCTTGGTCTTAATGTAACGTCTACCACGGACGTTTGCCTGACTTAGGCGCTGTTGTAACGTGGGTTCCCTCGGGGGTGGAATCTGTGTACGTCCGATAGTGGGAAAACTGCGGGATGGGGTTGATACGTGCCGGTGGAGTCTCTATACGTGTAAAGGGGGTTCTCCTATTGGAACTCCTGCTGGTGGACTTGGGACGGTGTGGACGTATTCCCACTGGAGGTTGTCGACTAGGTAATAGCAATGGGTCGGACGGGCGGTTCGGGCGTTGAGATATTCGAAGACGAGATGGCAAGTGGTACCGGGCGGATCGGCGAATCTACCATTCACGACGGAAGATGGAGATAGAGTCACGGGGATCCCCTTGGTCTTAAGGGATATGCCGGAGCTAGTTCACTTAAGGGCGACTGCGAGCCCTTAGCACAGATGACGAGTTTAGGAAGTGGTATTCGAAGAAGACCAAGATGGGGATCCTGGTCCGTAGTACTACGAGCTTAAATACATGTAAGGGAGTTAGTTCCAACTCCGCTCGAACTTGTAAGTAGCCAATAGTGTAAGTAGCGTATCCTAATAATAGAATGCGCAGTCGTCGTCGTAATCCACAACACGTACAACAATAGAGTCATCAGTCAGCAAGCGTAATCCTCAGTACGTACAACAATAGCGTCGTCAGTCAGCAGGAACATGAGGCAACAAGATCCGAAGTCCATGACACATTACATCCGACATACCGAGTCATCGCGAATACGTCAGAGTCCACGACCGGGCCGGGCAGTCCGAGAGTGAAACGTAACAGCGATGGAGACAAGTAGCGGAGGATTGGCAGAGGGAGCAACTCCGGAAGGCGGCCGAGCGGAGGAGGGAAGCGCTTCGGAAGCGACGAGAGTGGACGCGAGAGAGGAAAGAGCGGCAGGAGGCGAAGAGACAGTCCTCGAGCAAGTCCGGGGAAGCCTAGCGGACCACTATCCAGCTGAGCACCCCCTCCTCTCCACGGCCACCGATACTGACGATCCACGCGAAACTCCGTACACGTGCGACACCGATGGTCGCCCTCTCTACCGCGGAGGCGTGCGATCCGACGCACCCCCGCCCTTCCCACTATTCCGACTCCGTCACGCCGAACTCGGCCCGCCTCCCCACGGTTACAAGTACAACCGCGGGGAGGACTTTATCCATTTTCCCATCACCAACGGCCAAGGGGTGACCCGTCAAGCGGCCTACGTCCAAGTCATCATGGGAGCCGATCCCATCGTCCTAGGACTCGTCCCGGACAGCGAGAAAGTATACTCGCAACCCCTCTACGCTGAACCCCATGTCAAGGCCACGGGGAAGGAAGTCTACCCCCATGAAGACATGGCCTTGTTCGCAGGCGGTTACCATGACCGCCCTCGCCTCGATCGCGCCATCGGCGAGCTCCACGATGCCAGCTTACGGGCAGAGGTGCATAGGTATCGGGCGTACGCGTACGAGGCTGAGAGGATGGAGCAACGGCTCCACCAGCTCGCCGCCGCGCTTGGGGGAATCAAGGGGGAACTGTCGAGGAGTAAGTTCCACCTTGAAATGGCTAACGCTCTAGAACGGGTTGAAGAGGTACAGGGGGGCTGGATGTCGGGGCCACGTCTTCGCCGGCGTCGTGGGCGCCGCGGCTGAAAAGGGGGTGATGTCGCGGATGGACCTTTGGACTTACAATACGAGAAGGAAAGTGGATTCGGACGCTTACTACAGGGTTATGACTACGGTAGTAAGTAGATATTAGTCATGGACAGTAGGATCAGTCAGCGAGTCGTGTTAGCATGTGATTGCTAGCATGACTCATTACTAGTACAGCGGTAGTAGGGTTCGAGCTATTACTGCTAGAGGTAGTTACGTTCAAGAGGAGCTTTAAAGCTGTCTCTACAATCTGTATATATAGTGGGGTACGAAGACCAAGAGTCGCTATCTTGGTCTTCTTCTCAAATACCACGCTTTCACTCGTCTTCTGTTCTAAAGCCCTTTTCCCCTTTCTTCTCTCTAAAGGGGTGACGTTCTTATAAGTCTTGACCTTCGAGTCTAAGACCCTGGCCCTGTCGACACGCCAAGTCGGAGTTGCCTTAGTACTATTGGGGCGCCTTTTGTGGATTGCCTTAGTAGTATTCTACGGGATCACTGAGACACTACGCGAGTGTCTACGATCAGCTAAGTCGTGAACGCCCTTGTCCGAGTTCAAGTCGAACTAAACGCTGTGGTAGCGTTACAGGAATACTACGTTATCTTTCAAGTGTGATGCAACCGTGTCTGTGGTGCTCGGGTTCAGCGGGAACGGCAGGAGTATTCGTTCTCCTCCGTCGGATTCTGCAAAGGTTGATTCGTTCGTTGCTGGTTCAAAAGTCATCATGTTCTATTCGGGGGTCAGAGGTTCGGGGAAAGCTCAACCTAATGTTACGCGCAGTAAGGCGTATCGTTCGAGTTCGGGTTCGGAGTTCGTTCAGAGTTCGAAAGTTCAAAGGCGATTGCCAACAACAAGACGGCGGAGCGGTGATTCACAAGACGAGAGGGAATCGTTCGGGGTTCGGGATTCGTGAAGCCAAGAGAATCGTATTCGGAAAGCTACTGCAGTTGAATACAGTAGGTCGAGCTTAGGGCTTTGGTTGTTACAGGAAGTCCTTAAGTACTACGAGCGACGGGGTAAAAGAAGCTACTAGAAAGTAGGAGAAACATGGGGACGTAGTCGAGTCGTACGGAACGCGAGGTAACAGGTTAGGCTACGTCATTGGAAACATCGAGAATCGTCGGGTAACTGTCCTGGGGAATATGATGGAAAGCGAGAGAAGGAACGAGTAGGGGTTATGACAACAATACAAGAAACGAGGGTCGAGGCATGCGAAAGTCTATATCGGGAATGTGGGAGAGCAGCAGAAGGATTTGAACGTGACAAAAGTGTAACAGCAAACCTGTAACGCAGCAGATCGTCAACACTCTTCAAAGCCCCGCACTAAAGGCAATATGTACTGTTTCTCAATCTGCAGCATAGGAGGGCAGGAAGCGGACGGGCAGACAAGCGGTAAGGAAAGGCTCTTGGTGGGAAAAGAGAAGGGTGAGTTCCTCGACAAGATTCTGCGCCTGATTTCAGTCGAATGTTCTTGCTATGGGTGGTGTGTACGTCGATTGGTGGACTGGTCGTAAATGGTGGAGGCGGGGTCGGGGTGGGGTACGAGTTGGGCTTGGGTGCAAACTTGCGCCAGTCAGCCCAGAAACGATCACGTGATCAATATTATCTTGACATCGACAAGTCTACGAATAGATACAGCGGCACCCCTTGCGGCTTGATCATGGAGTTATACAAGGACTTGGGACCGTGATAGATTTATAAGTGTCAGTAACTGAAACCTAAACCCATGTAAGCTATGACCGAGCTACAGCACCATGTTCTAACAGCAGTTTCCCCATTTCATCGTAACCTTTTAACGACGCCACTTCAAATGGGGTCCTCCCCTTTACATCCTTTTCATCTACATTCGCACCATAGCTGAGTAGCACGCGAGCGACCTCAAGGAACCCCATGAACGAGGCTTGATGTAATGGAGTCGAGTGGTTGTCGTCACATGCATTTGGGTCCGCCCCGAGTTCTAGTAGTTGCCGCACGACGCCAACCCATTCTCCCTCCGAAGGAGGTCCGTCATCGTAGGATATGGCATCGTGTAATGGTGTACTGCCATCGTCAGACTGCAAGTTGACGTCTGCGGTGTGCTCGAGTAATATTTGGACAGCCTTGAGATGCCTATTGAGCGCTGCCATGTGCAGCGGTGTCCGGGGGTCATTGTCCCAAACATTTGGATCTGCGCCGTGATTGAGTAACCACTGCATGATATCGACGCTTCCGGAGATCGACGCTGCGTGTAGTGGAGTCCTCCTATAAAAGCCCCGAATGTCCACGACTGCACCGTGCTCGCGGAGTAAATCCGCGACACCGAAGTATCTCTTGCACAAAGCTGCCGGAAGCGGAGCTCGCATGCGACCACCACTTGCATTCACCTGTTCGGGGTGCTTCGCGATCAAACGTTCTGACAGATCATAGAACCCACAGAATGCAGCATAGTAAAGCGGGGAACCGGGCTGACCATAAGTGTCCGAGAATTTGTACAATGCTTCCGGGATGTCATGATCCATGCGGTGCACCCGGAGCCACGCTGCGAAATATGGCTTGGAACTGTCAAATAGATCATCCATCCCATCTCCTACGTGTGTTGACACCCCCTCGAATCGTGCATGGTCCACCCAGTGTCGAGCAGCATATTCGATCAAAGGAAGTTCTTCGGCATCAGCGCGTTCGTCCAGCCGGAGAAGTGTTCCCAGGCACGCCTGCGTCAGGACCGTATGCGCTGGCTCGAGGTCAACATGGAACCGGGAAACATCTCCTTGTGACTGTGCCAGACGAGGTGACGTCAGGTATTCCTTCACCGAAAAGTGCGAGAATTGCACCACCCGCGAATCACCATCGGGGACCACGGCGATCAAGCTTGAACACGTCAAAAGCACAGCTTCCTCTTGGTCGTCCCATCGCCAGTCATCCTTCAACTTCGGAATCCCTCCAGAGCTCGACGCTTCAAAATCGAATGCCAGTAGTTCCGCGAGCTCCTCGACTCGAAGTGGCCGGACAGCAACAGCAAGGCACTGTAACAGACGACGCGCGTCATCCTGTTGAGTCTTATTGATGCCCCTCAGTATCCGCTCGTAAGTTTCATCTAGGGTCTCAGGCAATTCATTGAGGAATCGGCGGATATTCGGCGGGAAGCAATGTCGAAGCGCCTCTAATTGGCAAAATACCCATCTAAACCTGTCCAACGATATAAGAATATGCTGTTAACATAGAATAGGTCGATGGTCTCACATTCCGTCGGCTCTCTCTGTCAGCGTCTCGATCACAAGCTTCTTATCATCAGCTCTCCATCTCCTCATCGCCGTACTCGGGGAAGAGTTGACGACACTTTGAACGTAGTCAGCGATATCCGTTTGTTGTCCACTTTGGTTGTGTAAGGAAACCGAACGAAATGCCAGTGGCTCGAGGACAGCTCGGATGTCGACCTCCGGGCGACTGGTCACGCAAATGTGAAGCGCTTGCAGATCAAGCTCGACGAGTTCCTTAACGAGTTGGAGGACCTCATCACGAGGAGATGGAATTCCGGACGAGTTTGGACATTCGTCGAGTGCGTCCAGGACAATGAAAATGGGTCCCTGTCCCGGGAGTCTCAGCATCTCTTTGAGGCATTCCTTCAAAGTGTCGTCACTCGGTTGATGAGCGCCTTTTTTGTGTGAAGTGTAAACGTGGTGGAGAATGCCACAGTAAAGGCTAGAGGAAGTAGAAAGCTGGGATACGAGTGAAAGCAGCAGGTCGCGACAGGTCTGCTTGCTGAGATCTTTGAAATCGAAGTAAAAGTAGGCCAAGATGGCTGATCCAGCTTCGCAGACAACCATAATATCTTGAATGATGGAGGAACTGGCAAAAAATAAGTTCCGATAGGAAAGCAAGCAAGGAACAAGATACCAGATGACGCTTTTCCCAGAGCCAGCTACGGAAACCGGAATCTGTCAGGAGGCGCGACTCGGGCGAGCATGAAAAATGGTGACCGAAACGCACGCTTCCCATGGATCCACAAGAGGGAACCAGTAGACTTCCATTCTATGAAGATACTGCCTCGGAAGAACCATACGGCAGTTCCCTTGTGTTGAGCCTTTCGTGCAATATTGTGATTTGTGGAGGGATCCGTGGGAGAGAGCCATGCTCGTAGGAGCCGTGTTAACTGATTCCCTGCGAGTAGGTTTAAGATCGAGCAGCGAGAACGGCGAAGTTAAGAGATCACGAACACTTGATTTCGTCTACACTGTTTGCAACCTGTTGAATAATTAATTTTGCTCCCGTTGCGACCACCCTTGCCTCCTTCCCGTCTGAAAGTAAAAATGGTTGGTATCGGTGACCGGCTGGACACGAGTCGCGCACCGTCAATGA
Organism: Lactarius vividus; assembly: GCA_021527035.1. Taxonomy (NCBI): domain Eukaryota; kingdom Fungi; phylum Basidiomycota; class Agaricomycetes; order Russulales; family Russulaceae; genus Lactarius; species Lactarius vividus. The sequence goes on along the minus strand of JAKELG010000178.1, from coordinate 74,593 downwards.
CTATTTGGACCTTTTCATCAACGCATTGCACTCTGTCGCTTATATCTTCCGCTTTGTCGCTTATATCCTCTACTTTGCCGTCTATGCCATCCACTTTACCATCCACTAATTTCACGCCGTCCCGGACAATATGTGTGATCTTAAGGACCTCCGCAAGCGCCATTCGAGCCTCCTCTTGGGTCAATCTGTCTAGCTTCTTGATCGCGTCCTCCAGATCAGCCCTTCCGGCCAATTTCTTCAGCAATTTTTCTACAGACTTCAGTGGGGATTGAGAGATAGCCAATCCAAAACTCACTTGCTGATCCTCTCCTGAGCTCTTTCGTCGCAATCCCAAAGATCGTAAGTACCTCTACCATTATCTCCGTGATGATGTCTGTCATCGCCGTAGTTGGTGTCACCTCTGTATAAGTCTCGAGTCGTTTGAAAAAGAATCCTATCCGTTCGAACAGCTCCGCAAGAGCATCTTTGCTTGCCGCAACATCCTTGGCAGCCTATAAGACGTCCAACATGAGAACGATCTGCGTAAATAACAGATAGGGTACTTGCTAAAAGAAAGACACCGATGCCTGCAAAGATCACTTTCGCAGGAGAAAACACCTACAGAACAGATATCAAAGAGGCTTACATTAACTCCAATATCGAGACTTACCAGACCGACGCACCCCGAGATGGCGGCTGAAAACGCATACAGGACTTTCACGGTTGGCACCAACCACATTGTCAATCTTTCGTCGCCACTGTGAGCTTGGTCGAATTCCCGAACTTGATCTTGAAGAATAGCATGTATGGCGCTGATCGAGTCGCAGGATTGCAACTGGGAGGCAAGTGGATGTGCGATAAGGTCCTTCTTTGTCTGCTTTTGATACGATCTTAAGGCAACATTGAAAATGTCTTGGAAGCGTGAGGAAGCTGCAGTCTCGCTTGGTGTCTGGGACATGACAGGCGTGGCAACCGTGGAGGAAGCGAGTAAGTTATGGGGAGGATGATCCGCCTACAGGTGAGGGTGGAAACAAGGAACGTTGTGCTGTACAGCGTCTCATGGCCAGGCCCCCCCGAAGATGTCGGCGACTGCCGATGCAAAACCTGGGCTGTGGATGAAATATAGGCGCGAATATAGACGCGCAAACAGGCTGAGTCTGGGATGTCGCGCATTGGGTCGTAGAGAGTGAGAATGTTGGTATAAGTGCGTTAGCGGATAATGAAGGTATAGGGTCTACGTTTGCGATTGTTAAGTTCTGGAACAAAGTCGAGTACTGCCACGAGCTTGGCCATTCTGTCGGTTCCTCACGTTGCTGATGGTTTGTTTTACGCTGATCTGAGTCTCGGAATACTTCACGTCAGTTGCAGTCAGTTCGAGGGAAGCGCTTGACTGAGCGGGGAGCGGCAGTTCCCGTTCCGAGTTTCTGTGTTCAAATGATACTGTAGTTCGTCACTTCGAGAATGTAGTCCGCATCTCTGTGACCGCTACCGACGGATGAAATCATCATCATTATGGGAGAAAAGTATTCTGAGTCCCTCACGTGCCACGCATATACAGTACAGTACTAGGATTCCTACCGACCTCGGATACACTCGGGCAGCTTCCACGCAGCAAAGCAGTTCTATGCTCGGCTGGCGAGCCAAAGTTCCTGATCACTGTAAATGGCCCCTGGGGACAGGTTGGTTACACTAAGAACTCCATCTAGACGCCCCGACTACCGACTTTAATACTTGTGTTATGTAGTCCCTGCGCGGCCGCCTCGAGTGCGGCGGCATCGAAAACTCCAGGGACTCGCACAGCGTGAGGTAAATCTCATCGTCGTACCTGCCCCAGCGCTCAGTCCAGCCCACACTTCCCAAAGCGGATATTTTGTGTCACCTTGTGAGCTTCAATTCAACTCTTCTCGAGCAGGTTCCAGTACGTCTGTAGAGAAGGCAAAAAAAGCGATCCCGCGACTGTGCGTGCGAGACGGCTTTTACCGCGAACCTGTAACAGTACCTCGACGAGATTCTGCTTTGGGTCGAAAGTTCCCACAATGGGTGATGCGTGCCCTAGTTGGCGTAAATGGTGGAGGCGGGATGCGGCCTCATATAGGTCGACCTCGTGCCCGGCCCCGCGGGAAACGACCACGTGATCAATATCGTACGGATTGGAACAACAAAACGCATAAACCACTCCTCAGCAGCGCTACTTTCGGTACCATCTAGCAATTATACAAACACTTCGTATTAATACATTTCTATGTGTCGGTAACTGAAATACGAGCTACGGCTGAGCCACAGCACCATGTTCTAAAATTAGTTTCCCCATTTCATCATAACCTTCCGACGAAGCCACTTCGAATGGAGTCCTGTCCTCCCCATATTTCTCATCTACATTCGCTCCGTAGCTGAGTAACACGCGAGCGACCTCGAGGAATCCCATGGATGAAGCTTCATGTAACGGAGTCGAGTGGTTGTCGCACATGCATTTGGGTCCGCCCCATGTTCTAGTAGGAGTCGTACGACGCCGACCCTCTTTCCCTCCGGAAGATGATCAAGGTAAGATATAGTGTCGTGTAATGGTGTTCTGCCATCGCTACACCGCGAGTTGACATCTGCGTTGTATTTGAGTAGCACTTGGACAGCCTCGAGATGCGTATTGAGCGCTGCCAAGTGCAGCGGTGTCCGGTGGTCGTAATGCCGAGTATTTGAATCTGCGCCGTGAGTGAGTAGCCACCGCATGATGTCAATGAGTCCACGTATCGACGCAGCATGTAGGGGAGTCCTCTCATTATGGCCTCGAACATCCATGACCGCGCGTGCTCGAGGAGTAGATGCGCGACACCGAAGTATCTCTTGGACAAAGCCGCCGGAAGCGGAGCGAACATGCGACCGCCACTTGCAGTTACCTGTTCAGGGTACTTCACAATCAGACGTTTTGTCAGGTCATATCACAGAACGCAGCATAGTAGAGCATGGAACCGGGTCGATAGAACCCCGACAACCCCGACAAATGAGTCAATTCTACCGGGCCGTGAGTGTCCATGTCGTGCACCCAGAGCCACGCTGCGAAATATGGCTTGGAGTTGTCAAATAGATCATCCATCCCATCCCGTACGCATATTGATATCCCCTCGAATCGTGCATGGTCCATCAAGTATTCGGCAGCATATTTGACCAGAGGAAATCCTGCAGCATTAGCGTGTTCGTCCAGCTGGAGCAGTGTTCCCAGGCACGCCTGTGCTAGGACCGTATGCGCTGGCTCGAGGTCAATATGGAATCACCATCCGGGACAACGGCAATCAAACTTGAACACGTCGAAAGTACCGCTTCCTCTTGGTCGTCCCATCGCCAGTCATCCTTCAACTTCAGAATCCCTCCAGAGCTCGACGCTTCAAAATCGAATGCCAATAGTTCAGCGAGTTCCTCAACTCGGAGCGGCCGGACAGCTACAGCAAGGCAATGTAACAGACGACACGCGTCATCCTGTTGAGTCTTATTGATGCCCCTCAATATCCGCTCGTAGGTTTCATCCAGGGTGTCGGGTAATTCATTAAGAAATCGGCGGAGGTTCGGTGGGAAGCAATGTCGAAGCGCCTCTAATTGGCAAAATACCCATCTAAATCTGTCCAACAACGTAAGAGTCTGCTGTTAGCGTAGGATAGGTCGATGGTCTCACATTCCGTCTGCTCTCTCTGTCAGCGTCTCGATCACAAGCTTTCTATCGTCTACTCTCCATCTCCTCATCGCCATACTCGAGGCTGAGTTAACGACGTTTCGAACGTAGTCAGCAATGCCCGTTTATTGTCCACTTTGGTTATGTAGGGAAACCGAATGAAATGCCAGCGGCTCGAGGACAGCTCGGATGTCGACCTCCGGGCGACTGCTCGCGCAAATGTGAAGACCCTGCAGGCCAAGCTCGACGAGTTCCTTCACGAGTTGGAGGACCTCATCACGAGGAGATGGAATCCAGGATGAGTCTGGACACTCGTCGAGTGCATCCAGGACAATGAAAACTGATTCCTGTTCCAGTAATCTCAGCATCTCTTTGAGGCATTCCTTCAAAGTGTCGTTACTCGGTTGATGAGCGCCTTTTTTGTGTGAAGTGTAGACGCGGTTGAGAATGCCGCAGCAAATGCTAGAGGAAGTAGAAAGCTGGGATACGAGTGAAAGCAGCAGGTCGCGACAGGTTTGTTTGTTGAGATCCCTAAAGTCGAAGTAAAAGTAGGCCATGATGGCTGATCCAGCTTCGCATACGGCCATAATATCTTGAATAATGGAGGAACTGCCGAAAAATAATAAAATAAGTTCCAACAGGAAATCAAGCGAAGAACAACATACCATATAACACTTTTCCCAGAGCCAGCTGCGAAAATAGGAATCTGTCAGGAGGCGCGAACATGAAAAATGCTTACAGAAACGCACGCTTTCCGTGGATCCACAAGAAGGAACCAGTAGACTTCCATTCGAAGAAGATACTGTCTTGGAAGAACCACAGGGCGGTTTCCTTGTGTTGAGCTTTTCATGCAATATTATGATTTGTGGACGGATCCGCGGGAGAGCCACTCTCGTAGGAGGTGTGTCAATAGATTCCCTGTGAATAGGTCTAAGCTTGAGCAGCGAGAACGGCGATGTTGAGAGATGACGAACACTTGACTTCATCTATGTCGTTTGCTGTCTGTTGAATAATTAGTTCTGCTTCCTTGCCATCTAAAAGTGTAAATGTTAGAAGGTATCGTGGCTGGACATGGGTCGCGCACCGTCAATGACTACCTGGGCCCTTTCATCAACGGATTGTACTTTGTCGCCTATATCTTCCACTTTGCCGTCCATATCGTCTACTTGTTCACCCACATCGTCGACTTTGCCGCCCACGTAGTCTACCTTGTCGTCTATACCCTCCACTTTACCGTCCACTAATTTCACGCCGTCCCGGACAATGTGTGTGATCTTAAGGACCTCCGCAAGCGCCATTCGAGCCTCCTTTTGCGTCAATCTGTCTAGCTTCTTGATCGCATCCTCCATATCAGCCCTTCCGGTTTCTTCAGGAACCTTTCTATGCGTACTTCAATAGAGACTAATGACGGCCAATCATGAGCTCACTTGCTGATCCTCTCCTGAGCTCTTTTGTCGCAATCCCAAAGATCGTGAGGACTTCCACCATTATCTCCGTGATGATATCTGTCATCGCCGTAGTCGGTATTACCTCTGTATAAGTCTCGAGTCGTTTGAAAAAGAACCCTATCCGTTCGAACAGCTCTGCGAGAGCATCTTTACTCGCTGCAACATCCTTAGCAGCCTATAAGACGTACAACATGAGAACGATCTACGTAAACAATATATAAGATACTTGCTAAAAGGAAGACACCGATGCCCGCAAAACACTTTTGCAGGCGAAAATACCTACGATTCATATATCAGAGAGGCTTATATTATCTCAAATATCGAAACTTACCAGACCGACACCCTCAGAGACGGCGGGAGAAAACGCATACAGGACGTTCACGGTTGTGATCAACCACTTTGTCAGGCTCTCATCGTCACTGTGAGCTTGGTCGAATTCCCGAACTTGATCTCGAAGTACAGCAAGGATGGCGCTGATTGAGTCGCAGGATTGCAACTGGGAGGCAAGTGCATGTGCGATAAGGTCTTTCTTCGTCTGCTTTTGATATGATTTTAAGGCAGCATTGAAAATGTTTTGGAAGCGTGAGGAAGCTGCGGTTGTGCTTGATGTATGAGACATGTCAAGTGTAGCAACTGTAGAGGAAGCAACCAGGCTATGAGGAGGTGAGTGGACTCGGAGGTGTAGTGTACACCGCCTCATGGTCAGGTGACCTAATAATTCTAAAACGTGACATCTGGCTCTATTCTCCATAGCATTTACAGAGACAGTGAGTCCCTAGCGACAACTACGACGACGCGACAGACGGGGAGAACATCCCAGGGCGCCAACGGCGACAGGTTAAAAGAGGAGCACCTCTGGCCGAAGCCTGCACCGGAGGAAGCCGCTCTCAGGCGTTTCTGGTGGAAGACCCGTTCGCTTTGGTGTGTGGTGTGAGGGGAGGGACTTCCGGTTCAGCTCTAGACATTGGCATTAGGAACGATATGTGCAACGATACTTTGAGCAGCGCGTACAGAAGGGGCCGTCGCCCGACGTTCGTAACGAAGCGCAGTACTAAAGCCCGACGTTGTTCCGCGATGAGGCCCCGACGACCAGCAAAAGGTTAGGGATCAAGCACGACCCGCGGTAAGACAGGACAGTACTCTTGCCGCTTGCACGGGTGCCACCTTCTAATGGCGCGAATGGTCGTGTTCCGTCGTAGATCATCTGTGTCAATTAGGATAATTCACACCGCGAAATAAGACTTACAATTCTTATTAGTTAATTATCCCACGGGGGGAGTAGACGCGTGGGGACCAAGGGTGACTCGGATGCCATAACTCGAAACCACCTGGCATGAATCGTGCGGTCATCGCGCCCCAAGTATCCGCACACCATTACAGCAGCAGAGAAGCATTCAAATTATTGTTTTATGAACCGGAGGAACGACTCAAAAGGGGCTAAGGCTCACTTCAAGTTGCAAGAGGATCGTGCAACTGAATCAGATTTACTATCGCCTCGGAGGTCCGAATTACCAACGAAGGCTGGAGGTTTTGGTTCCGCCAGTAGTGGTACGGCATGCCATGCTCACCCACATCGCACGAATCTGCCTCGAGTGGGCCACAATCCACGAATAGCTAAGTTGACTGTAGCCTGAGGTCACCCCAGAGCGGCTCGACCCAGAACTGAATAACCCATTCATATTCCCTCAGCTTCCGTGAACCCTCGGCCTCAGTAGAAGACTTTGATGTCGGAGAAACTTTATGCGTGACCTGGAGAAGCACAAGATAGCTCGGAGACGGCTGGAACTGTATTGAAATGTGGGGGTTACGATGATGCCATGATGTTCGCGATATTACTCCATGACCGGCAATGGTTAAGATGGGCAGAAAAATTATTCAAGTAATCTTGTCTGAATGTGGCTATAAATTGGCCACCTATGCTCACAATCTTGTCATTCCCCACTCTCCTTCATCACTATTTTCTTCCATGGCGAACAGAATGGTGTTCATCAGAGCCGTCACTGTGCTTTTGCTTGCCGTTTGCGCCCTTGCCACTCCGTTGCCCCTGGAGCCGGGCGAGTGCGAAAAATGGTAATGCTTGAGCCAACATACTTTCTTCTCACAGTCTTCATTAATTTTACATAGGGATGAACACGGTATTTGTGACCGATGATGGATCTCTCAATGCGTGGGCGCCGTGTCTGATGACCTATGGCAGTGGCACGAACCAACATGTTCATGAACATGCAAGTCACTCCCGAGCTATGCTCACGTGCGATAAGCCTGATAAAAACCTTATAGTTTCCTAGTTTTTTTTTTGCGTTGTAAGTACAGTTGATGGGCGAAACAACAGAATCCGTAATCTGGCTCGATAAGAAGGTTTTATGTGTTGTCTCACACACTTGTCAAAAAATGGTATATACCTTCCTTGTGATAAGCTTGAAGCCACCGCAGTCGAAGCAGAGCTGAGGCGCTAATAAGCTAAGCGACTCAGAACAGGACCTAGAGAGTCACTTGAGAATAGTTGGGATATGCCGTGCCAGTGTTGGGCCCACCAGCCCGAGCGCGAGTTCAGTTGCGAGACATTGGTCCATCATCAGGGCATACAGTAGAGGCCTTGGTACAAGAGGCCCTACGTTAGAAGATTGCTGTACTCTATAATTTGTCGCATATCTGTAATCCTTGGTACAGGCAATCAAGCATATTACAGTAGTCATGCGTTTTACTAGTCCCGTACCCGCCGCTCTGGAGGATGTGTGGCAAGGAGGGAGGGACGGGATAGAGGGAAGCCGGGGAATATTTCTGGCTGGGGAAAATAATGTGTTTTTGATGATCAAGGTGCCGCCCACTCCGCCCCTGCATACCGTCTTCTGTGTGAGCGTGCTTCAATGGGCTCTAGCAATGGCTGGATTAGTGTTTTACCCTGTTCTCCGCTTCCTTCACTAGAGCCCGAGATCCTAGCCCCTGCCACACATCAGAGCGCGAGGCACAGAGGCACCAGGTTGGAGCTAAGCTATGCCGAGAAAAATACTGTGCTGCCCACTCAAAGTGTGCCAAAGATGCCATCGCTGTTGGACGTCCCGAATCACGAGATTGCGCAGCGGCAGGGGGAGGTTGTGGCTCTGCGCATCGCGGATAAGAAAGCCAAAGTGAGTGGTTGTTGTCACTGGACAGTGCGTTCATCCATTTGAGGTAAGGGCACAGGGTGGAGAACGAGGCAGAGGCGTCAAGTCTTCTGGGTCTGAGTCTGTCTCGGTCGCTTTCAGAAACGGCAACTTGTCTACTGATAGAGATAGACGAAGGAGGTTCTAGCGCACTGTTAGGAAGTAACTTTAGCCATGAGGCGCAACAGGGTTGTGGATATCTCGGAGGTATGAAGGCCGCCAGAGTCACAAGAAGAGCAGTTGCCAGTTGTGGAATTGATGGGAAACAAGCAGAATTTGCAAGTGGCAGATTGGCAAATAGGTGAGTCAGTGAAGCAAAGGGAAGGAGCGACGGGAGTGAAAACCGATGGCGAATAAGCAGATCGTTGGCATCGAAGAATAAGGGTGTAAAAAAGGGTGAGGCAAGGAACGAGTAGTGGTATCGATGGTACCTTTGTCGTCTACAGACTATCAACGTACTGTATATGAACACGTCACAGATACAAGTGATCGAAGGGCACGAGGGGGCACAATTCCACACCGCATGTCAGAAAGATCTTGGTGCCTAGATCGTTGTACTAGCGAGCACCCGAAGCGGCATCCTTGATGAAACCGTAAAGTGGATCAGAACAGAGAAGGGTACGGCCGGTACGGACTCGATAGATGCATCTTGTTGGGAAATTTGTCAAAACCAGACTTGTCTACGGCCTATTACATCCTGTATACGCTAAGTTATGCTCGCTCTACGTTCACACCAAAAAGCTTTAACTTCTCGAAATACTTTTGTACACGGCTCGCGACCTGACGTGGAGTGCGGCGACCACCCATAGCTTTCGATATCTTGGACCACCTATAAAATTTTCAATAACGTGAATATTGGCATTTCCTTCACGCACGGGCAAAAACGGCGTCTCGTACCGATTTTTCTCACCGTCGGGAATCTCGGTGAGCAGTCGCTCAAGGAGATGCTGCTCTGAGACCGACCACGCCTGCTTGTACGTCTCCGACTTCGGCTTCTCCTTGGCCGCCGGAGGGGATTTGTCGGGCTTGGAATGCTGGTTCGTTCGAAGAGCGAGAGTCTTGGCCTTTGTCGTGGTCGCTGGTGGACGGGTTGGGGGCCGACGGGAACGTGTGGGACGCGGGGAAGGTATTTTCGAATTCACTGAGTTAGGTACAGACGTCATCAAGGCGCCAGGGGTGAGCGCCGCTGCTACCGGCCCCGCATCGGTCGTTGCGATGTCGACGTCCGCGCTCTCGTCTCCAATGTCGCGGCGGATGTGCACACCCGACGCGCGGAGGGTCAGTCCACCCTTGTTACGGAGGTGTATGCGGCGCAGCTGTTCCCTTTCACGTGCGGGGCGGAGGTTCTCGGGCGCCAATTGCTCCTCATCGGATGAGTCAGATGAGAGGTCGAATGAAGCGAGAACTGGTTCGATTATGGAGCGCCTCGCTCTTCGTACGAGCTGCTGGGCGGACGACAGCGCGGTTTGCTGTGTTGTTGACGGCTGGGATCGGGCATGATGCGCTGCACGGAGATCAGCGGCAAAAGCGCGGAGGGGGGTAGGATCTTTTCGTGTCGAAGAGTGAGTAAAATGATAACAGAGAAGGAAGGGGGTGCACCTTGGCCTTTGAATATATCCCAATCGATCTTGTCTTGAACCTCAGCGGCGATATCTGGCTGATGATCAAAGTGAAAAACATCATTATTGAGCTATGAATGTGTAAATATATGTCGTGTTGAGAATAGATGTTCAAAAACCTTTTCATCGAAATTGTCAAAAAAGTGTTCAGGGTTCGCAGCAGCCTGCTCGCGTAGAAGACGAAGGCGGTCTATGTCTGAGTGAGTGCGGGCCAGGAGGGCCTTCTGCGATTGGATATAAACCTGGAGAGCATCGAAGCTGTACGGGGAGTGAGAAGAGAGCAGGAGAAGGAAAGGGTAGATACGAACTTATTTTTCACGGGGTGGAGCATGATGATAGAGAAGGAGTGAGAGAGGGTGCGACATTTAGAGGGAGGGTCGGTCGGTCGTCGAAAGGGGATTAAGTCTTAATTTCCAATTTTGTAAGGTAAGTCTCCAGAACTAACCAGTGTCACATGTCACACTCTCCCACGATCACACTTATTCTAGCGCGCTTTCAATCCTCTCCAACGCCTCGCTTAAGATCGGATCCTCACTCAGCTGCCCGCTGTGGCATCAGCACCATGCAGTTAGCACCAATGTGGGCAACTCACCGGCATGGCACCCGGGCTGTCAAGCCTTTTCTTTAGGCATGCATTAAACCCATGTTGGAATGCATCCAGCTGCCCGTAGCTCATATCCAGCCACCGCACAAGCGTGAACTTGACCCCTTCGCTTCCTTCCGGATTCCACATAACGGTCCATGTGTCGTCCCCTGATTCTACTCCGTCCTCGCGTTAGCCGTCCCGATCACCACTATTTTTTGTCACCTACCCTTTTCCGGTCCTGCTCCACTCGTAAGTAAAAAGACCACTGCAAGAGTCACAAGCCCACGCACCACTCCACCGCCCTGACAGATTTTCGTATGTTAGCGGGGACGTCGTTTCGTATGGCCCAATGGGGGTGTCTTCTGCATCCATGACCCAGACAGTATTGAAGGCGAGGCCGAGCGGTCCATGAGTAGTCATGTTAGCGAAGGTGCTTGCGTCCAGGAGGAGCCCACCGCGAGTTTCGACGACCTGTGTGACATTATTGAAGCTAGTGGTGTTGCCCATAGTGCGACGTCAGTCGAACGAGACGAGGACCGGCCCCTAGACGTGACTACTTTGGATATGAGAGAGGACTACGCGCTTCACAACGGTACGCGAGAAGCGATTTTTTTTTTACCGACGCATATGGGACCACGGCCACGGTATTGATCGCTTCCGTCTGCCTCATTCCCTGCTCAGGGTCTGGTACATGAGGGTAGGCGAGACGCCACGTGGCAGAAATTACACCTTTAGTGTAACACAGCGACGACGCCCTTTCTCTCAACTTCTCTGGTTAAGTCCAAGTGCAGGTGCTATACAGTATACCGTCCGAATCACCTGGGCGCGAGCGGGTTTATATTTCCAATATACAATTACCCGTGTCTCCATGGGTTCACACCGGAACCGGGAATAGAGCTTTTAGCGCTTGTCTGGGCATTCAATGAACATCGTACACGTGGATTCCTCGTGACCCTCGTATAACAGACGAAAAAACCAACTCAGCTGCGGAAATGGCCCAACTGGTGAGTTGTCTCCAACACTTTCTCTCGCAATGACGAGACTTAGAATCGCTACGAAGCCTCTGTGCTCGTGAACTGTCTTTTCGCATACTTCTGAGCTCTCATTTGACCATTGGTTCATTTCTGACCACGCTAATATCCATTGTGCCATAGACATCGAAGCACTTCAAAGCTTACGGGGGCAGGGTATAGTGAGGGGGGAAAGTCGCAGGCAGGAAGTGAGTCTCATCTACCCATTATCTCGGGCAGGATCGAACACAATAGAAGTCAAGCCCTAAGTTCGCTTTATGGGCGAGCGCTGAAGATTAACCATGCTAATACTGACCCTCCTCTTTTTCACATCGTCTCGCCTTCATCGTGCTCATTCCGCTCATTTCTAGGTTTGTTGCACTCCATAGGCAGGAGGTATGGAATGTCCCCTTGTAGAAAAAATTGCAATAAGAATTTCCTCTGACATGCAAACTATTGGATCGTTATGAGCATACTGGACAGGGTTAATTGAACGGCGCGTGATTCAGCGGACTTTTGACTCACTAACCTTTCTTGTAACTATGCGATGGTATCTACGATGCACCCTCCCTTTTTATCCCCTACCCTACACTAGCACAGGGCCCATTGTCCGGTCAACGCGGAACGAAGCATGGTCATTTCTACGGTAATGTGATGCACACAACTTTACTCCCACTCTTTTGGGTTTCGACGTCTTGACGGCTCCACCCGCACAACCCGCGCGCCAGCCCTTTGATACTTATCATTCATTCCTTGCAAGATCCGAGGGCACATACATATTCACATGCTCCCACACGACCCGTTCGAGAAAGAATTTGACGTCGCGACGCTGATGGCGCGAGACGGGCTGATTCTTGGAGGCCTGCCTTTTTCTTCGCATTCATACGGCTTCCATTGTGTGTATGTGCGAACCATGTTGTTGTCACGGGGGCTTCTGGAATAGTGGCACCTTGATGGAAGGCCCACAGGGCATAGCCAAATTCAATAGAGGACTGAAGAGAGAACTCCCGAACCCATCCAAGCGCCGCTTCGCCTCCGCCGTCTTCGGCCGGGAACGAGCCCCATGGGGATCAATCCCGCGGCTGCGCCTCCCTTCGATAGATCTTGTACCCTGAGATGTATGGACAAAAAGAAAGTAACTAAGGGAGGTCATAATATACGGGGACTTGGGCGCGCCTGCAGATGCTCGTGCATCCATTCCGATTTGATCCAATTGTTGATGAGGGGCGCCATACTACCTCAAATGTCACCCAGGGTTCGCCTCAAAAACCAAACCAAGTAAAACAATACAGTTGTGGTAGTTGGGTCCCCGTCTAAAGCTTCCTTCTTTTTGGTTCGATCGCGCGGGCGAGTTGTCCCTGGTGAGTCGACTTGGAGAGGACAGCCTTCAGGTCACTTTCACTTAGACCCCTTTCCGCCAGGAAGTGCTTCGCAGAACCTTTCCCCTGCCGCCGCGGCGCAATCATACGACGCTGGTCGCTGTGCCTCGTGCTCTGGGAGATAGGATCTTAGGCTCGCGTGAAGGAAGCACCGGAGAACACATGACTAAGTACAATTTGCCTGATTTTGTCTTACCAAGGGTTACAGTACGCGGAAATTTTATCAGTACGACGATCTTCTAACGTACAAGCTCCACCAAGAGGCCCCTACTAAGTGACTTGCTGACGGATCGATGTTTCGGCCACGCGCGACCTTGAACGAACTTCATACTCAGGTCCAATTTCAGGCTAGTGGGCCCAACACTGGCACGGCATATGCCAACTATTCTAAAGTGTACTTCTAGGGTCTGTTCGCTTGGTTCATTTACGCCTCAGCTCTGTTTTGTGTTGGCTTCAAGATAGCTTACCACGAAAAAGATATTATCTTCGCATTGCCTGCTCGGAAGGACCTTTTTTTGAACAATCCCAAGCAAGATCCCAAGACAACATCCTTCTGACACAGAACAACCCAATTCTATCGATATACCCTACGGTCCCTTAGTTTCCCCCCATCAACGGTACGAACTACGCAAGAAAACAATCCAGGGCACTCCATCTGACGTTGTTATCAGGCTTGTCGCACGTGAACATGGCTCGGGGATGACTTACATGTTCGTGACCTCGTTAGTTTGGCGCCTCTGCCATAGGTGATCAGACGCGTTGCTCCATGGTATCAAGGAAGAAAATATATTCAGTCAGAGTTGTGAAAAGTGCGCATTGACCCAAGCATGACTCACTGCTCGCAGAATTTAGGATTCTTGATCTCGCGCCTCTCAGATCCCGGAGCAGCGAAGGCACAAACAACAAGCAAAATCGCAACGACGGCTCTGATGAACGCAAATCTGTTGGCCATGGGATAAAGTGGTGATGAAAGTGGGGGGTGATGGTAAGGTTGTGAACCCAAGTTGTTGACTTATACCCACATTTACACACGGGGATACAACAACACAGTCACGACATTTCGATGGTTCTGGTTGTCCTCACTTGAAGACAAGCTCGAAGATCTCTGTAAAGTCATCGCAATAATGCGTCCGAGTCTCGGTATACAGTCCTATTGGGCGTACCGAAAAAGTATCGGGTTGCTGCCCTCTTCCTCACCCCACGGAGACCGAGGAAGCCTCAATCAGACTAAGAGCCAATACACATGAGAGAGCATATATAGTATAAGGCTTGGACGTTCAGCAACGAGAGACATGTATTCTTCCGATCAACGGGTGAAGGAAGCATAAAGGTGCGCGCAGGTAGGTGTATTGCGTAGAACACATAACCTATGTTCGCGCCAAGGGTTTACAGTGACATCAGCTAGTTTGGCATAACATTGCGTTGGACCGGACGCATCTGGAATAACAATTTTAGCGTGAGGTTCCGTGGGTGCTCGTACCTGCATGTGGTCCCCCCGGCCATAGTACTCATCGTCAACGAAGTCGTAATCATCTGGTTATGGTTTCCCAACAGCGTGCTCAGATGTCGTGTCAGTAGTCATCAGTGCACCAATCGTAGTCTCCTCGGCACTCTTCCCGGATAATGACCCATCTCGAGGTCGACATCGAAAGCAACGCTCATATTGAAGAAAAGAAGTTAGAGAGGGGGTCTGAACGAACACTTTATTGCAGTGGGAGGGTTGGCTTTATATCGTCCACCGTCCTCACGTAAAAGACGCGAGAGAGTACAAGGGACAGTCTCTATCAAAGCGCAAATCAGATGTCGCAATGAACAGAAGACCCGCCGGGAGTGTCACCAAGTTATCCGACAAATAAAGCACAACAATCTTCTTACCGTAAACCTTGATCTTTGCGAGTCACTGCCTTACTCTCCTTTTTTGGTTCCGTATAGGGAATGAGGCCGGCGCATGGATAGTAATAGGCAGGAAGCAACTAAGCTGGCGGACTGCACAGAGACTGGGCTGAAGCACGACGTGCTTCTCGATCGGGGATGAAGGGTTTTCGTTTCCGAGGTGAGGTCGCGACGGGCAGGTGGGCCCGGAGGGAGTTGATGAGGGTCGGAAAACGGGGAGCCTCATCACCGATCCCTTGGTAATTACTGGGAGTGGCGGGTGGGTGAAATAAAGTGTTCTGGTTCCTTGAACTAGTTGAGACCTTGGGAGGACGGAGGATAGTACGAGGTAAGTATATCTTACCCAAAACACGCTCCGATTACGCCGATCGTCGAGCTTCTACCTTCGCACACGTCGGAGCTCAGGAGCGTTTCAGATACGTTCCAGAAGACTCGGGAATCCGGAGACCAGTTAAATAGAGCGACCTCAAGCCACGGTCGCTCACTCTCCTTTTCCCCCGCTTTTATCTTATCATAATCATCCCTTATTCTTCACACGTTGTACTCGCGACCTCCCGCTAAGCTCTAAGAGGAATATACTAAGGTCTAAACACTGTTCCCGGTTTGCCCCGAGTGACACCGGTCCCGCGCTGGTGTTACACACGAAAAAAGTGAGGAACGAGCACGTGCCGCCTCATCCGTTCACCCTTTGCTGGTACCAGTGCTCCTTCGTCACTCTGGCAGAGACCAGCCACCTGACTGTGATGGATCGATGTTTCGACTTCGTACGAACTCACACTGGTACCCAATCTAGCAGCCCAACACGGGGTATGCCAACTATTCTAAAGTGTCTTTGTGGGCCCTTTTCGCTTAGTTCATCTGTGCCTTAGCTCTGCTTTGACTGTGGTAGCTTTAAGGTAGCTTATACTGGCACCCGGAGAGTATATTATCTTCGCCTTTCGAAAGGACCTTCTTTGGACCAATCGGCAGGACTTTCTGGAGCGGAGAAAAAGGAACTGACGTTCTTATTGAGCTACAGTACATTACAATTCCGTCGTCTCGCCCATCAACGGTGCAGACGATACAAGAAAACAATCCAGAAGACTCTGTCGGGTGTCATTATCAGGCTCGTTGTATATGAACTTGGCTCAGGACAACTTCTTCGTGACCCTGTTGGTTTAGTGTCCCTGTCATAGGAAGTCAGACATGTCCCCCCACGGCATTAAGGAGTAAACCATACCATCACAAGCCACTAGGGCCTCATCTACGCATTTGAGAGACCCACCATCACACACAATCATGGCGACCGGGATGACCCCTATGTTGAATCAATCAAGGTTGTGAGAAGAACGTATCAGGCCTATTCAAGTTTGGCTCAAGTACTATTGTACCGGTACTTGAGGCCTCTGACCTTGATTCTGACGCCAGGACTCGGCTCGGGACCGACCTTACCCAAGACCTTACCAGGACCTTACTGCGCTTGGCGTGAACCCGGGCCCAACCGCCTAGGAAGCCCAAAGCTGTCTTTAGCATCAAATTTATTCTCCTGCCGCTGGAAGTCACGGAGGCACCTCAGACACGTCTTAGGATACTGTATCATACCAGTATAAATTGCGCCGTGCGCGTGTCTAGTTCTGGGTCGGTCTACGGCCCGGTTCCCGAGGTATAAATTGATTTTTAAAAAAAAAAAAAAAACAAGAAAAAAGACTACGATGCGCTCTTAGCCCTATAGATATGGCGCAAGATAAGGAGGCTCGATATGTTTTCAACTACACTTCACGATGATCAGAGGTTTGAGACAGGTAACAAGTGTGTTTGGAGCATTGTTCAACGTGATTATGAAGAAATCCCGGTGAGGAATATCAGTCTAACCTGGATGATGTTCGCTAATGACAAAAAAAACAAATGCATAAAGTGCAACGGTACCCAGATAAATATGAGTGATCACGATAGTCCAAATCTGAACGCCGGTGAAACTTTGCAGTATTTTACAAAATGTGAACTTAGGACCTAAGCTAAGACCCAAGCCATGAGTACTGTATGAGTAGCCGAACATGGGAAAGAAGCGTTGCTACGTAGCGACTAGGGTATCTTCCTGATACCCAGCAGATACTGCATTGACTGGAATGCAGCAGGAGGGTTGAACTGGGGTATCCTGCCAGGCCCGAGCAACACGTTTCAGAAGGCACACCAGCAAGTGAGAAAGCAAAACACGTGACGTACATATGCCCTGTGATCGCCACTTCATAAAAGGTCAGTCCGCGTTCCGATTGCACTGTCCCAAAGGCCCCAACCCCATCAACGATGAACGAGTCGGGTTTAGGGGCACTCTGGAACCCTTGCTTTCCACCCCCTTCAAAACAGGATCGAACGTCAAAACGGATCGAAGAGACTTAATTGGTGATACGCACAAGTCATGCTACCACCGAATGTCCCCATTAAGTCACCAGAGGAGAAAAGGAGATCAAGAGAACACTTACTTTTGGATTCCAATGCGCGTTCTGCAAAGTGAGACAGATAGCATGAGGCATAGTAAAATGCTGGAGTAGAAAGTGACCCTACCCTTCGGAGATTAGCACGAAATCGGCCAAGCCAGTGACAATGACCGTGCGGGCGCCGTGTGCAATAACCCGAGGTAGAACTTCGTTCAACGGAGACTGACTCGTGTCTCCCGATCCCGCAAAGACGGATGGGACGGCGCCACACTCAGTCCACTGTACATCCACTGGTGCGTGGATTGCTGCTTTTACCTTTGGATCGTTGAAATATACGGGTTGGACTTGAATCTGAGAGGACGTGCCGCTAAGTGGGAACATAGATCAGCACAAAGTTGGTTTTCTTCTGCGGTTAAGCAAGGACTGACGGGAAACCAAGAACGTCCCACAAAATAGGGGGCTAGAACGAAATGCATAAGCGTCGTCGAATTGGCCTAAAGGCGACATACCATATCGAATATACGAAAGATGTTAAAAGCCGGATTTAGGGTGGTTGCAGCAATCGCGATCTCACTCCACACATCGCAGCCTGGGTCTGCCTCAATCGATGCCCCTGGAAGAGGGAATGGAGCAGGCGGGGGTGGGTAAGTCAGGTACTCCGAGAGATACGACGTATAGTGGCACGAATCGGCGACCTGGTCGATATGTGCGAGAAAAGATTGACTGAGATAGAGAGGTATGAGACGATGGTCTACAGAAGCGGAGCGAAGTGAAATGACTTGAACGCAAACACATTCTCGTTCCTGTGAACAAAGTTCACAGAAGGTACCTCGAAGGAGATTACATCTTCGGCGAGGACGGCTAGAGTGTCGTTAGAGTGATGAGGCTGGTATGATTTAACCGTACTTACGGGACCCAAGCCATATGCCCTGCACCTTCAAGTCCAGCAAACTAGGGTTAGAAAAGATATAATCCGCGAGATCTGTGATCTCGTGAGATGGGCAGGTCGAGCATGATTACGGGACGACCAACAGGGCAGATAGAGTCCGGCATACTGAAAAAGTGTCAAGAACGCTTCGAAAGTGGAGGTATGGAGTGCCTACGCTTTCTCCCGTCAGGTAAAAGTTCTTTGTCTTTAGCTCCGAGAAGATATTCAGAAACTGCTGGAAGAATCCGACGAGCTGCGCTGCAAGTTCTACCTCGTTCTACGCATCGTGGTACCAGATAATCAGGTTGTCGGCAAGAATAGGTAGCTCACGTGGATGTTTGGTACGCCCTGAGAAAACCCTGTCCCCACGGGTTGTTCTACCCAAAGCATGTGTCCCAGATTCGTCCAACTTAAAGGATTTGGGGTCGGCTTGGCCTGACCGTACTGCCAGCTGATAGGCTGTAGGCGTGCAGTTTAGTGTCCATGTATCAGACGGGCGAGGTGGCGTTACCCCATTCTCCTGTAAAAATCCAGCCAAAGACGAGCAACCTGGTCCGCCATTCGTCCTGGATTATGTTGGCGTCTCCCCAGACTACGCTGTAAACGACTGGCGCTTACCAGAATATGAGATCGTTTTCGCTACCCTTCGCTGTTGGTGGGAAGTACCAGAAAAACAGCTGCTCGGGGTGAGTATTATCACATACAAAAGAACTCACTCTTCAAACCTTGCGTGTTTCGTATGGGTCCGCGCTGATGGGCAAGAGGCCTGACCAACTGTCTCCGACATCAAAATTCACGTGAGGTATAGAAGTTCCTTTGACGTGAAATCCTGCGACGCTGATTACTAAGGAGACAAAGCACACTTAAGCAGCGTGACTCACGGTCGACCTTGCGATTTGCAAACCGTCTTAAGGCGCGGTGCTTCAGGTTGACGCCGGCCTCGTGGTGTGTTGGCAAACGTGTCTCCAGGAATTCGTCTTTCTTCAACGCTAACGAATGCTGCAGCTTGAGTAGAGCATCTGGGAAACGCGCGAATACTGCCGAGATACTAATGAGCACAAGGAAAGGCAAGCAAACCGCGACGCGGGTCATGGTGCGTGTTCAGGACAAAGAGTAATTTGGTCAACCTTCGTTCGAACTTTCTCGCGGCTTTATAGAGGACTTAATTCATTCATCCCGCCACCCGCCATATAGTTAAGCGCCTTGTGACAGAGATACGAGGGGTTCTGCTTGGACATTGATCCTGGAGTCACCCATTTGACGTTAGACAAGCAACAATACCGAACAATACGCAAATGGCTCCGATGGGCACTGCCATGGGGCGGGTTGCATGGCAACGTAACTTGAAGGGGAGCGCAATTCACAGATAATAAGCACTCCTTACAGTGTAAAGGCGCCTGGAAGGATATCGGTGATCCAAAACAGGAAGAACGACCATAATGGGACATTCTGCCAGTGCTCGGGTGACGACGCATGCCGCCGTGACTCCAGAATTTAAAGACATAGGATAGAGTTTTGGCCGTCTCAAATCCTATATCATCGACCATCTGGACCCTTTCTTTCGTACACTCAGTGAGAGGTTGCGGTGGACGGAGAGAAGGTCAGGCGCTAAATATGTAATTGTTTGATATGTTGTGTCATCAATCAAATCACGTTATATAACCACGTACAGGCTTGAGCTCTGAAGCGCTGAAGGCTGAACATTGAACTATATTTAGTACGCGATAGTAACCAAGCGTGAGTATGGTCATCACACGACCCCATATCAACCAATAGTATAGTATACAGTGTGAAAGGGAATCGTACCAGAACCCAAGTGCACGAGGCTTCGTGGAAACATCCTGCCACGCGGAGTCACCGTGCTCACTAATTACTTGTAAAGCGCTAGTAGATCGCTCGTGTGTCGTGCCAAGGAATCAAGGATAGTCACGAGAACACGGGGACACGAAGTTTGTGTCTTCTCGCTCCAGCCACTGCAGAGCCTTCGTGAGTCGCCCGTTGTGAGGTCTAGTGGTTTGCGGGCCCGTCCCGGCCTGAAAGCCTGCCATTAGGCTCGTCTTAGGGAGGCTTTAGGCCCAAGGTTTACAGGGACTGGGACTCCACTTGTGGGCCTCGACGTCTTAGGCCAGTCTCGGCCTACTGGCCACGGCTGGCCGCGTCTTCGTAGTACCACTATTGAACATTTCTCTACAAATATCCTATATACACATGTAACTCAATATCAGTATTGTCGTCATCACCATTGTCTCCCTGTGGTCATTGGGGCACGTCCTCGCCTCCTCGCCCTCACCGTGGACCATGGTCACCCCATCGCTATTGTAGTCGCCTTGTCGCCATCCCCATTCTCGTCACCTCGTCACCTCATGTGATTACCATCGTTGTCGCTGCCACCATAGTCATTACCCTGTGACCATCGCATCACTGTGGCTGTCGTTGTTGCCATGCAATTGTTGCAGTTGATATCCTAAACTGTCCCTAAGCGCTAGGAAACGGTCTAAGAGGAGCGCAGGGTCTAGGGAGTGTGAGGCGCCACGCATGCCTCCGCGGCGCATGAGCTGTGGTATATAGGTTGGCGGCGATAGCGGACGCGTCGGTGTCGAAGTGCTAGTGCCGCGCGCGAGTGCAGCGAGGTCGGGAACGGGACTGGGCTGGTCTGTCGCAGGTGATCGGAAACGGTCACGCACGCTTCGGCACAGCACTAAACTTTGCATAGGTGGCCTCTGGGGCTGTGAATGCGTCTGGTTTGAGTCGCTAAGGCCGCGCGTGAGTGCGGCACACTGAAGAACGCGAGGGGAGAGTTGCACTGGGGTCTGAGGCCTGAGGTCTGAGACGAGAATGCTATATTCTAATCTGGGGCGAAGGTTGTAATTACATGTGTTATATAGTGGGGAATGTAAGCTGAGGGACAGGGCTAAACGGGGGAATGGTAAAATGTGGAGGGAAGCATTCCGGGGTGAGTGGGGAAGTTGGGTGTACACAGAGCATGGGAAATTTTAAAGCGGCGAATTTAAGTGCGCGGGAACATAGCGACAGTGTGCGGAAGTGCATATGCAGGAGGGTGTGGGTGAATGTAAGCAAGTGTGGGTGAGCGTGGACGAATGCAAACAAGTGCAGTAAAGCGGCGAAAGGCATGATTTCACTGGCCAAGAAGCTGCCAAGAAGAGCGCTGGCACCGAAGATGAAGACTCATGAAGTTGCAAATACCATAATATGTGGATACAATGGCGAAAGCATGGATGAGGTTTCAGATGTGGATGCAATTCAAGTTCCGAAGATGTGGATGCAGTTTCGAAGCATGGATTCTATGTTGCGAATCCCGGTGAATCCTGAGCCCAGGACGCGCATCCCCAACAAGTTGAGGCCGAAGACGTGGGACCGTGGGAGCCGAATGCCAAAAGTGAAGACTGGGCCGTGAGCCCTGCCAGGATCCACTCTCGTCCCAGTCCCGTCCCGGTTTCGAACGGCCGTCTTAGGCTGGCCTTAGGCTTCGAAGCCGAGCCCGCAAACCACTAGTGAGGTCATGCTCGATCAGAGGCCATAATTAGTGGTAGGAAACTAGGTGGGTCCAGTCGGTCCACAGCGATTAGTCCTCAAGTCTCCTAGGCCACCCTCAAGAGTCAGTAACTGTCCCATCGCAGGCACCGGATGGCACGGATGGCACAGGGTCCTGCAAACCCCCATGTAGTTGGAAAAAAAGGATGACCGCCTTCCTCTTAATGAGTAGGCACGAGAGTTTTGGGTCACATTTTCGAAACTCTTAAAAGTGAACGCAGCGGGCTATTGAACTTACTCGTGTTCCCGTGTAGCTAACCTTCGAATTATAAAAGCAACCATCGGCGGATCTTGGTCACTGTGCAGCCGTACAGACTCGGACCTAGGGATTTCTTCACCGCTGAGTGGCGTCCCAAAGCATATCGTCGGGGAAACCAGCGTCTCTTGGCCATCCCAACCTTGGGAAAAAGTACGACCACGACCAACATTCTTGACGTATATCGTTTCAGATAGCGGCGATGGTGAACCCCACAGTACCGTGCCATCGGCTCAACGAGGTTTTTCACATCCATGGAGATGCTCCAGCCGTCCATCAAACCACAGCGTTCTGGATTGAATTAGTAGCCGAAGAAGATTTCAGACCAAAATGCACCTTGGGTGACGTTGTGGTCTCATTCCTCCTTCGTACCAAGACCCGGTGGTGAAGTACCCATGATTCGACAAAGCGTCTGCGGTCAAACCGGACAAGTCCTACTTGCCTTCAGCGGGCTCAAATATAATTGTAGTAGTCGAAAAAGCGCCACTGGTCTTCGTAGAAAAAGTTATGCCGGTTCCTCGAACCCAAACGCGTGGGCGACACATTGCTAAGCATATGTATCTTTCAATGGTGGCTCCACATCGCGATAATCTGATATGTTGGTCTTCGCTGGCATTGCTGTATGGGTATGGCTTGCGGGTTAAGATTCCCGCGATCCGAATACCAGATCTTTCTCGCTATAGAAATACTCGAACAACGGGCACTTCAAAAGGGCAGGCATGGAAGAAAGTTGAGATAAACGACCATGCTGAAAGCAAATTTCTGGAATTGTTCCTCGGTGTCAAGGGTAGTGTTGGGGAACAGTGGCTGGGTGCGTCGACCAGGTAAGAAGAGGGCTATCGCAGAAATTGGAGGGAACGTACTCATCAAGTCATTCACGCAATATCGGATAGCCCAAGCACCTTTCAACAAGTAGAGAATGCGAGTTGAAGCTCATGAGTAGATCCGAGTCATGCAGATCGAACATTTGGTCTGCAGCGGCCACAGGTTTCATCATCATTTGCCTCCTCTTTGTCGCACACTTCAATGTCGGAAAGTCCACTTGTGATGAAAATTATGTAGGAAGAGATTGTTCAGGAATCTGAGGAGTATACAGTGAAAGTGGTAAGGCTGCTAGGAAAATGTGCGCCGATTAGTCACTCGATGGTATGTTCTCAACGTTACTTAACGTTGCTAGCTGAGAAAGCAAGTGCCAAAGTAAGATTGAACAGGATAATAAATCTATCCAATATACGACGAGAATATCACACCCGTTTCACGATTAACTGTAGACGCAAATGACCCTCGATCCTGCGGTGAGAGTGAGCGTGATTGATTATCAGGGCACAGACAGTGTGGGTGGAGCATGCCCATGTGATGGATCACATATATTTACATATCTAAGATAGAAGGGCGTCATCTAGTCGCCTCCAGGCTCCAGCGTGCATAGAATTGAATGGAATCGGCGCCTAAGCCCGTCATGCGTGTCATGGGCGCTGCCTAGACTTGACTGGGCGTGACCCTGCCTGTGAAATGGCTCTCCACGAGGTGCACTAAGAACTGAGCAAGAAAACGTGTCGATGATATAGGAGGGTACCTTCTGACCTCAACAAATCTCAGTCCCCTGCCACTAAATGCCTACAGTCTGTTTCGACCACGTCGTGGGAAGCGGTGTGTGGCGTGTGGCATGAGGTATTGCGTCCCCGAAGCTGGTACTATAGTTTACGCCGTTTAGCGGCTTTCAAGTCGTCCATACGAAAAGCTTGAGTGGCCGGAGTGAGCGGAGAATGAATATAATCGGTTATCTGATCTCCCAAAAAGATTTAATTACGCTTTGTTATCAGGGCCCTTTCATATTTCATTTTTCCTTTCAAAATAAGAGTCCCGGCATCTCTCCCGATGGGAATTCCTGAGACTCTACTTACTCAACTTTTGTTCGCCAAGAGCTCCAACGTTATGAAAACGGCTGTAAATGACCGACAGTGGCTGAAGCTGAAGCACTGGGCTACCGTTTGCAAAGGTTCACCTGAAGGCCCAAGTGAAGACCTTTCGCAAGGAGCGTTCATCCAAGCGTTGATCACAAGGTTGATCATGTAAAGGTTGATCATTTGAACAAAAGGTTTGTGAAGAGACGAAAAAATGGGTCCACAGAGGATTCACTGGATTGCTGACAGCTGTTGTCATGTATCGACGTGGGAAATCTGGACCGCCAGCCGTCGTCAGGACCATGCAGGGACCTTGGGTTCAAGTCATCACATTTCCTCATTTATGTAATAGCCGCCGCTGGCCCCGGCGCACTAGCTTTGTTGGGAAGGGCAGTGGCATGTTGCTGTGGACGGTACACTTTCTTCCACACTTCTATAAGAATTATACTACTGTACAGTTATGTGGAGGTGTAGTGCTATATAGCACTCAATTTGCACAAAATGGTCGTTACTGTAGTGTGCTGCCTCTTACGTTGGTCTACAGTTTGGGACGACCACATGCTTGGTCGCGACCGCCGACCCTTGAAATGCATTTTAGGCGTCTCTGAAGCGCCTGATTGGCCATTTCAAAATTCGACTTGATGAGATGTGACAATGAGCGTTCTGGTCTCCCAGGGCGCCGGTCCTCGTGTCCCATTCCAACCCGCATAAAAAGCCATCACGACGGCTTGCTAGGGTCACTAGCCTTGTTCTCTACAATACCCCACTCACGGCCCTCTCGAAATGCCGGCCGTTACTAAGGAATATATCGGCGCTCAGCCCCAAGTATGCCCTCCTAGACCCGTCCGGTGTAGGGTGCTAACCAAAAGTAAATAGGCAACTGCTCCAATGGCAGCGGGTGGCAACAAGAACGCCTCGAATCGTGAGGTAGGAGCGGACGGTCGACGTGACTGGAGCCATGACTTGTTCGATTGCACCTCTGCGTGTGGCCTTTGTATGTTGATTAGTAGCTCGGTTAAACATTCTTATAAGCTGGCTGACCCGGTTTCCCTGACAGGCTGCTGGGCCGCCTGGTGTCCCTGCGTGGTCTATACCAAAAACAAACAGCGCCTCCAACACCTCCAGACCCGAGGCACACCTCTCCCGGGTGGGGGTGAAAGATATGACAGCAATTGTTGCATTTATGGCTGCCTAGTCATCCCCGGTTACGCTTGGATCTTGCAGGTATGTTGAGTTGGCAGCTGGCTGCGAGTGGAACCACTTAACCGAGGTGTTTAGATTGGTACCCGCGCGGACATCCGTGGACGCTACAGTATTCGTGGTGACACCGTGGGCGATTGCCTTACGTCTTGGTGTTGTCATTCTTGTTCGCTTACGCAGGAGCGCCGTGAAATCGAGCTGGAGGAGAACAGTTTCGAAGGGTATTCTCAATCGAAGTGAATGCTTAAGATTACCTTACTTAGTACCCCTTTCTTGTATGACCTTTTTGAACCGCAAATCGTTGTAGGCGAGATTGACTCACGTTTCGAACTGTGAGGCTGTCGTTGACTACTGTACTGTGGTCAAGAACCGGGCACGATGGGTCACGTTGCTTTCTCCATACGTCATCTGGTCTTCGACTTCGATGGCCATGTTAAAGCCAGTGTCAACCTTGGTGTCAACGGTCGATTCAAAGTCTAAGTGATTTTGTTTGTACCTATTTGTCCCACTGCTAAAGGCAATCAGGTTGTCATCGGCGAGCGTCGAGCATTATCTTTAACCTCTGGCACCAGCGGGCTTCAAGTTATTCCACCTAGATGAAGGGTCCGAGAGTGGCAACTCAATAGAGGACTTGACGAGAGTCTTTTGGGTTTATGCACACGACACTGGAGTTCACGCTTTCAAGGTTTCAAGGTTTGGTCACACATTCTTGATTTCAAGCGACTACAACGACACGTACATCACTACAGTAGCAGGTTGATGCGGGGACGATAAGGCATGTAAGCGGCCGTGCAAGGCGCACCCGAACTATTCCCCGTGGGGTATCAGAGTATAATCAAACCCTGAACCTGAACGATGTGGGGAGGTGGGTTACCATAAATACAGTCGACAAGGCTCATCTCTTGTAGTATCGGCTCCCTACTCTGTAATCATGTTGAGGGCTGCCTTTCTGGGTTGTGCTCTCATTCTTCCTGCCCTCTTCGTCTCAGCTCTTCCTGGGTGGCTCGTCGCTGGCAATGCGCAAATCCCTCGAAGTCACGATTGTCAATTTATATGCCATGGTGTATCCTGCGGTATCTCGCCAACTACCCAAGTCTTCTCTCCAGGTACTATATTTATTTTGCATTCAGGACTATTTCTCACCGCTTATGTTGACCCCAGACTCTCCTTAATTCGCGGTGGATATCGCTCATTGGATCAACTCGAGCTCACAGATATCCGCGTGCTCCGTGCAGCCTGGCACAGCAGAGGACCTCGGCTCGATTGTTAGTGATAGATTGCCTCACTCGTCCTAGTGACTTTGACATACATGACCTGCGGTACCCTAGGTTCGAGAACTTGGTCGTACACGCACTCCCTTCGCGATCAAGGGTTCTGGGCACAATGCTAACCCCGGGTTTTCGTAGACCCCTGGTGTCCACATCTCGATGGCCCGTTTCAGAGACATTGCCCTCAACGAGGAAGAAGGGACTGTCGAAATAGGAGCAGGGCTTACCTGGGCTGATGTATACTTGTATCTCGTCCTCAAAGGTCTCAATGTCGTTGGGGGTCGTATGGATGGTGTCGGCGTTAGCGGTTTGACGCTTGGAGGAGGTAGGTACTCTTCCAGTTTGCGGCTCATGCATCACGTTCGCTCATGTCATACCCGCATGGCAGGACATTCTTGGAAGAGCAATCAATATGGTCTCACAATAGACACGGTCACGGTGTTCGAACTCGTGCTACCGAACGGACATGTGAAGAAGGTCACAGAGGAAGACGAAAATCTTCGGTTCGCACTCAGGGCGAGTCCAAATAGTGTCTCTGAATAGTAGGAACAGTAGTCTCACAGCGACCTCGAAGGGAGGATTGAACAACTACGTGAGTTTGTTGGTGTGACTCCCGGGGAACAACTGATAGCAATTTCGTCTCAATCAGGGAATTGTGACCAAATATACACTGAAGACACACAAACAAACCGACATCTGGGTACGTCAATTACATTGGCCCATTAAGGGATCGTGTTCCGATGGTGCACGTCCAGGGTGCTGTACTGAATTTCAAAGGAGATCAGATAGAGCCGGCGTATACCGCCTTTGCTAAGTGGCTCTCCGTAGACCATGACCCCAGGGCCGCGCAGATGGGCGCTATCACTTACAGTAAAGGCACAGTAAGTTTTATAAGCATTGCGGTGCAACCAACTCATTTTATAATGGCCCAAACAGGTCGGGTTCCAGTTAGTGCTCTTCTACGACGGGCCCGCGCCTCCAGCATGTCTTTACGGTGACGTACTTAACCTCCCGAATTCTGCCGAGTCGATCATACGGGGTGACTTCGTGAAATTCGTGTCGAGCATAGCTGTGCCCGTACGAGAACGGTAAATGCTAGTTCCAATTCTATGTGCGGTTCTCACTTAACTTTTTTCCCCGGAAGCGCTTACGGTGATGGTGTCCCCCTGTTGCGATATTCGGCGCCGGTTGTGAAAGCGACCATTGACAATGTCAAGGTGTGCCACTGCTGTGCCATTGGTTTCCTCTTGGGTCACTGACTTCGACTTGTGATGCAGACATTGGGTGATAAACTCGGCGAGAAAGACAAGGACGTCTTGATCATCTTCAACCTCGATGCGTTCAGGTCTGACATTTTTACACATGGGGGGCCATCCGCGTACCCACCCGTCCGTCCCCGCACCATCCTCCCATCGAGCCTCCTTGTCGCGTGGAACGACGAGTTTCTCGACAAGGACGAGTATGTGTACGACAGCGTGCGCTGTATGAGCGCTTCTATTCCTAAAGCCGGGATCGAAGACGGCTAGGACCTGAAGGATGCGGCGCATCACACCAATTTTGCGCTGTATGTGACGCCTCTGGAGAAGATGTATGGTAAGAGCGTGAGGCGGCTGCGTGAGATTAAGAAGAAGTATGATCCCTTCCGTGTCATGGATCTCACGTGCGGGTTCAGGTTTTGAGCATCGACTGTAACGCGTGAGAGGGAATTGCCCATTCACGGTTTTATTATTAGCAAGCTGCCTCTTTACGTACCTCCAAGCAAGTGAGGGTGACCGTTTTTTGTAGTTTCTCATGTATGTGTTCAAAGTAACCCTTGATCCCCAGTGAGGATCTCGGTGAATGGTATCGATATTGGCCGAAATTGCTGGTACTCTTCTCCCGTCACTCGAACTAGCCTACAACCTACATGGTGGGGGGGTTCTTACTATCCACTGCGCATCATGCCTGCGCGACATTCGCTTTCCGTGTTGTCAATACTGTACTACTGTTATTGAAGAGAAGAATATTAAATGCACGGTATCATACTACTACGTGGAGGTTGAAGCTTGAAGCATGGTCCAGCATCAGTGTAACTACACGGGATGCACTACTGTACCTCAGGCTATCTGTACTTGGATTCGGGCTGAGACCATGGCATGGTGCCAATCGGCTGGAAACGAGCTGGACTCCATATTGTAGTTGGATAGGGCAAATACGGTAACCCATGATCTGCGCCACATCAGCGCCATGATGCTCCATGTGTTATACACCGACATCGCCGGCGGCGTGCTTGGCCACATATAACTGGGACGCGTGACCATTCGAGGCACCTTTGAAGCGCTATTATTGGCCAGGCAGCAGCCCGAAGCTCAAGGCTAAATTTGAAAATTCTCGACTTGACAATTGTGACGAAGAGGGTCCTGGTGTCCTTACGCCAGTCCTTGTGTGCCCCTTCCCACTGGCATAAAAAGCCACCATGACGGATTTCCAGGGATACTAGCCTTTTTATCCACCCTCTTAACATGCCAATCGATACCAAGGAACCGATCAGTTCCCAACCCCAAGTACGCGTCCAAGTAGTTCCGTCCAGTAGAGGGTGCTTAAGCATTTTCGGCTTCACCATTAAAAAAAATAGGCAACTGCTCCAATGGCAGCGGGTGGAAACAGGAATGCCTTGAATCGTGAAGTAGGGGCAGACGGCCAACGTGACTGGAGCTTTGGCTTGTTCGACTACACCTCTGAGTGTGGCCTTTGTATGTCGACTACCTTGGTTGAACTCTGTTGTATCCCGGCTGACCCAGTTTCCTTGGCAGGCTGCTGGGCCACCTGGTGTCCCTGCGTCGTCTATTCTAAGAACAAACAGCGCTTCCAACATCTCCAGATTCGAGGCACGCCTCTACCCAGTGGGGGTGAAAGATTCAACGACACTTGTTGCATTTATGGCTGCCTAATTCCCACCGGCTACGCTTGGGTCTTGAATGTACGTTAAGTTGCGGTTGACCGCAAGTGGAGTCACTTAACCAAGGCGTTCAGGTTGATACCCGCACGAACATCCGCGAACGCTACAGCATTCGTGGGGGTTACACCAATGATACCTTTACGTCTTGGTGTTGCCACCCTTGTTCGCTTACGCAGGAACGCCGTGAAATCGAGCTGGAGGAGAACAGTTTCGGAGAGCTTCGTCAATCCAAGTGAGTGCCTATAATGACTTACTTTAAATCAGTACCCTTTTCTTGTACGAATTAACGTCGTAGGCGAGATTGGCTCAAGTTTCGAATCGTGAGGAGGCTGTCATTTCCTACTAGTAGCCAAGAACCAAGCACGAAGGGGCTGACTCGTACCGAGAAATCAGTCCGCTCGAACTTGGAGCCTGAGGCCTGAGGCCTGAGCGGCCGCGCTGGGGCTTGCCATTCAGGTTGGTAATTTGATTGAAAACGATATCGGTATTATTCGTCACTGCAAGCGGTGACAAACGTGTTGATCTCATCAATCTCACCCACAGACACCTGACTTGAAAACAAATTCGTGCAGCGCGCCCGATATTGATGACATCAACATAAGACAGTGCTGGAGTGGTGCTGGGCTAGAGTCGAGGCTAGAGTATCGCTCTTAATGGCGGTTAACGTTAAATATTTCATTAAATAATAACTTAAATTTGTCGAGCTGGATTCAGTTCGTTCTGAGCTCGAGTGGCAAGTGTTTCGAATTACGATGTCTCTCTCAGACTCCTCTACTTACACTCATTTGCCACGTCCGAGTCCTAACTCTGGACATTCCGCAGAATAAAAGTGCGTTCTTTTTTGGATGATGGCGCGCAAGAGCTCTTAGGTTTGTTTCTAAAGGGTTTGGTAGTCCGGGCCGCCCATATGCACGCGGTCGTGGTATTGAACTTGGCCAGATTTCACCCTCACTCATAACATCCATCGAAGAGCGTCAGATGCAAGTTGACGCCACCGTGGGGTTGTCGTCATTTCTATCTCATTCTATCCCTTCGAATTAAGTCCCCACACTGTGACACCACCTCATCTTACCAACTCTTTGTATCATAACACTGTCATAAAACCGTCCTGGAAATCTCCTGTAATCCGAATAATGCGGTACCATTGGATCATCTCTGTGCTCTCCGGAGCCTGTACTCGTCCCCATTCCCCTCGGCGGCCTTGCGACTCCCCACGTTGGGACGACATGCACGCGAAGCACTCTTGGGGTTCTGTCTCGTTGAACTAGGAGAGCCTAGACCAATCTCCCGCAGGTGCCACGATCGACTTCCTCGCGCTGCACAGCCCGCACCACAAACACTTGAGCTTGTCGGTTCCTAGCTTGAATGTCACGGCGTGTCTCCCGCTTCCGTCCCAGTGGTACAAGGTGGGAGCGTGCTGACGCTCACTGGCGTGTCCGCACCTAAAGCCAATAATATCCTCGGAGCGTCGTACCAGGTCTACAGGTACGCCGAGACGAACGAGACGAATCTCCACACGGCCAGCTATGCTCTCCGTGTGGCGCTGCGCGGGCATGCGCAGGCTGTGGTTCCAGCGAGGTGCTTTGACCCTCCATTAATGCAGCGGTTGACGCTGCGCAAGCGCTCCAGGGCGGCAGGCGAGGGCAGCATCGGGAGAGCTTGTGACAGTGCTGTCAAATCGCGATGATATCATAACACCGGCAGTACTGTAGAGCACGTTTGTCTACGTACACATGGCCACTGACCGGAATGTGCTCAGGGATTTGGAGGATATCTGAGATAAGCCGAATTAGTCATTAAAAATGACTGTAAGTCAGTGACAGGAACAGATGCGATGATAAGGGACTCTGGTCTCCTTAGGCGCCGGCCCTTGTGTACCTTTCCACTTGCATAAAAGGCCACCTTGGCTTTCCAGGTCTAGTAGCCTCGTTCTCTACGACACCCCCACGACCCTCTCGAAATGCTAGGCGCTACTAAGGACCTTATTAGCTCCCAGCCCCAAGTACGCGCTCTCCTAGTCCCAGGATGCCTAAGCATTTTCGGCTCACATGTATAAAATATATAGGCGACTGCACCAATGGCAGCGGGTGGAAACAGGAATGCCTTGAATCGTGAGGTAGGAACGGACGGACGACGTGACTGGAGCCATGGCCTGTTCGACTGCACCGCTGAGTGCGCCGTTTGTATGTCGATTGGCTTGGTTAAACGCTCTTGTATGCTGGCTGACCCGCTTTCCCTGGAAGGCTGCTGGGCCATATGGTGTCCCTGCGTAGTATATTCCAAAAATAAACGGCGCCTCCTACATTTGCAGAATCGAGGCACTCCTCTCCCGGGTGGGGGCCAAAGATTTAACGACGATTGTTGCATTTATGGCTGCCTGCTCATCCCCGGCTACGCTTGGGTCTTGCAGGTATGTTGAGTTGGAAAGTGGCTGCAAATGGTGTCACTTAACCGAAGTATCCAGATTGGTACCCGCGCGGACATCCGCGCACGCTACAGCATTCGTGGGAGCTCCATGGATGATTGCCTTACATCTTGGTGTTGTCATTCTTGTTCACTTACGCAGGAGCGCCGTGAAATCGAGCTGGAGGAGAACAGTCTCGAAGAGGTTTCTTAACCGAAGTGAACGCCTATAATGACCATTGTTGACTTACTCGGTACTATTTCTTGTACGATTAACCTGCCGTAGGCGAGTTCGAATTGTGGGGAAGCAGGGACTGCATCACTTTCTCGATAGTAGCGTGATATGTGGAAATGTCCCCGAACTGGCTGCGTTGGGGCTTGTGCTGAAGCCTAAAGGCGTCCAGGTCTCGTAGTATCTTTATCTTGACATTTCTTAGGTTGGCTCTTATTGTGATTGATTGATTGGTGGTGTCCGCGGAGATCATTCGTACAGGCGCTGAACCGACGTGTCGACCTCATCCGCGGAGATATGGCTTGAATACAAACACATACACCTGATATTGATCATCAGCACCTCACGGTAGCTGGGCTTCAAGTTTGTTTCGCCCCTGGCTCTTCATGGTAGTCAATGGCACTGTCATTGGGGAAAGTGGATATAAGCGTCTACTACAGAAATGCGGTGTTGTGCTGTGTGCTCAGTGATGAAGGAAATAAAAACACTGCACTCGTGGTGATGACCTACTAGCGGCGGCGGCCGACATTGGTGCTTGGTGCTATTATAAAGAGTGATAATGGAAACGGCTATGTCTGAGAAATACCGAGAGAATATATTCTTCCGGACCAGTCGCAGTGTATGTACAGAATGAGAATTTGAGCGAGCGTGCGAGAAGAGAGGCACGCGCCGCCTTGCCCGTTCCGAGTCACGGGCCGCTGGCATCCGGCCAGTACTACTCACCTTGACTCACCTCAGACAGACACGGTGTGCAACTGAACTCTCCTCTACACTCGTTTACTTGACTATCATCAATGCATGCATGTATTTTTCGGCTAATCCCGCACCCAATTTAGAGGCTTCGGTATTAAATATGACGAGGGGAACTGCGTCGACGGCTCTAGACATCTCCAGTTCGTGCTCTTCTTTCCCGCTCCCTGTAGGTGTGGCAATTTTTCCTCGGCTTGCGAACAGCACACAGGCATGTGTAAAGGCGGTTCACCACACTGCCACGGTTTGGCAGCAGGTTCCTAGGTCACTAGCGTCGGCGGAACGACGAACTTGTCACTCTGGCGGCGAGTTTCTCCGGCAGCTGGCTCCTCAAACCATTTTGAGCGCCCCAGCCACCAGACGTAGACCAAGTCTACCTTCCTCTGTCTACACTCTATCTTGTCGCCCCTTCATCTCGTACCGTTTGCTAATCTCGTAACTGCCCAACGCTTTCCTGGGATAGCTCCATATGAGGGCATACTAGCGGTCCCGCGTTGTCTTGCCATGTCCCAGACCCTACTCAGGCTGTCTGCCGATACCTCCAATCCAAATGTTCCTGCCACACACTTAGCGTGGCCTTTGGCCACCAGAATACGACCATAGCTTACTCTGCCATACGAATTACGGCAATGTCACCTGGCCATATCAATGAGCCTCGGTGCAACTTCCAACGCCGTTTTTGTATTGACCATCGATGCCAGATGTCTGCGTTCTTAGAAACCTCGTGTCTATCGAGTCGCTGTTTGCGAAGCGCATAAATTCCCCACAGGCCGATTCCCGAACAAAAAAGTAAAGTACGCATAAGTTACTTGAAACACCCCACATGATACCGCTGGTCAACGTTTGAAATTTGGTGTGGAACAATGGTAGTAGCTCGGTAACTAGGATCGAACAAACGAAATGGTCGTCGTGGGTAAACTTCAATAGTGCGGATGGAACGTGCCCATGTGATGGATACTAGTATCCTGAGAGGCTTCGTTCGATTAACTCCAGCGCGCACCTAATTGAAAACAATCGGCGCCCATATCTCGTCATACGACCACATGCATAGGCCCACCGGCGACCTGGCCTTAGGCCGTACTACTATAGGAGAGTACTTTGGGACCACGCCTATCAGTACAGCGAGCCTTGGGAGGACATGGTCTACAGGAAACTTGAATCAGTGTCACGAGGCCGGAGGCCGCGATGGGGCGCGGTAGTACTGTATTGCCGCCTTACTGTGGCAACCTACATAGTAGCATTCCGCCGTTGTACAGCCGCATCGCGGCATGCCCACATCACATCATGATGCATGATGTACTGTACTGACACTTGACCATCTCTGAACCTCGGATTGGTTCGGCGCTAGCCGAAGCTCACGCACTTACGACTTCGTAGCAAACGTGATGATAAGGATTCTAGCCTTCTTGTGACTGCGCTAGCTGTTTCTCATTACGACCCACATAAAAGGATCAAAGGGGCCATCATGACAGCTTACTAGGGATAGCCCTTGTTTTTTACAGCTCCCCCACACTCACGTCCCTCTCAGAATGCCAGCCCATATCAGTTCTCAGCCACAAGTACGCGCTATCCTAGTCCCTTCTGGTCCAACTTGCTTAACCATTTTCGGTTTGCGTGTAAAAACGTACATAGGCGACTGCACCAATGGCAGCGGGAGGAAACAAGAACGTCTTGAACCGTGAGGTAGGAGTGGACGGTCGACGTGACTGGAGCTTTGACTTGTTCGACTGCACCTCTAAATGTGGCCTTTGTATGTCGATTAGCTCGGTTAAGCGCTCTTGTATACTGACTGCCCCACTTTCCTTGGTAGGCTGCTTCGCCTATTGGTGTCCCTGCGTGGTCTATTCCAAAAATAAACAGCGCCTCCACCAACTGCAGGGGCGGGGTACTCCTCTCCCTGGTGGGGGTGATGCAGTCGATGTCAATTGTTGCCTTCATTGCTGCTTGCTCGTCCCTGGCTGCTCTTGGATTGTGCAGGTATGTTGAATTGACAGCTGGTCGCAAATGGAGTCACTTAACTGAAGCGTCCAGACGGGTGGCCGCTCGGACGTCCGCGCGCGGTACAACGTTCGTGGGAATACTGTGGGCGACTGTTGTGCGGTTTGGTGCTGCCCTTCTTGTTCGCTCACACAAGAGGGCCGTGAAATCGAGCTTGAGGAGAACAGTTTCAAAGGGTTTTCTGAATCCAAGTGAATGCTTGTGTAGTACCCTTGTCTTGAAATATTTTCTTTGAACTACACATTGTCGTAGGCGAGATTGGCATGTTTCAAATCGTAATCGTGGGTCGTTGATGGCTATCAGAAGCAGAGAACCCAGCGTGAAGGGATTGCATCGCCTTCCCGGTACGTGATCTGTGGAAATGTGCTCAAAGCGGCTGTACTAGAGCTTGGGCTAGCGTCTAGAAAAGTCCAGTGCTCACGTCTTTTCTTTGGCATCGCACATGTTGGTAAAGTACTTCGGCTCTGATCACGACGGTCTCATTCGTTATTACAGGCATTTGACGGATGAATCGATCTCATCCACGGACGCATGACCTGAAGACAAACTCGTACCATGACGCCCGATATTGACCGTCAGTATGACACGGGGGCAACGCTTTCACCTCCGGCGGCGCTCCATTCAACGATGTTGTAATTGAAATACGACATTGTATTGTCTGTATCCTTGCATCATGATGACGATCTACCCAGGGATGCGTGCAGGCAGGGGGAACTTCTTGGGGAACTTGTAGACCGCTGTGCCAAGCGCTGTGCCTGACGGAAAACGGTTCTCCAGCGAGGTCTGACCTTGAACGGATGACTCCGGATGGCAGGAGAGGCACGTGCCGCCCGCTAATTCGCGCTCTCCCTCTTATCAAAGAGATGTACAATCCCCTCAGCGTCTGGCGGGTCCCGCGACGTTCACTTTTTTTTACTTCGATACGTTAGACAAGGCTACCTATTGAGGGGCTTAGCTATAGACTTTTGTACAGTAGTGGCCCACTTGGAATATACATGGATCTCAAAAACTGATGAGAACTGAACTCTTCTAGGCTCTAGCACATGCTCAGGTTCCGACTTCAGCGCGGCAGTTTCGAGAGCACTTCCTTGATACCACAGAAAGAGACCGGATCACGTATCGAGAAAACGGTGTGGCTCCTTCATGCTAGATTCTTCTCTGCTAACAGACAACGACGGCCTCCTCGCGATTCGAAACATGAGTCCATATCGCATGCGGTCCAAAAAGCCATACAAGAAGAGGGTATATAGTTTACGAAAGTTAATGTGACCATTCACTTGGATCGAGAGAACCCTTCGAAACTGTTCTCTTCAAGCTCGATTTCACGGCGCTCCTGCGTGAGCGAACAAGGATCGCAAAGACAGGATGTAAGGCAATCTCCAACGGTGCCCCCACGGATATTGTAGCGTGCGCGAATGTCCGAGCGTCCACCAATCTTAATGCTTCGGTTAGGTGACTCCCTTGTAGCCAGCCGCCAACTTAACATACCTGCAGGACCCAATCGCAGCCAGGGACGACTAGGCAACCATAAATGCAACAATCGCTACTGACACCTCTTCCCCCACCGGGGAGAGGAGTGCCTTGACTCTGCAGATGTAGAAGGCGCTGTTTGTTTTTGGCATAGACCACGCAGGGACATACAACTGCCCAGCAGCCTACCAGAGAAAGCGGATCAGCCAGCATACAAAAAAGTTTATCCAAGGCAGTAGACGTACAAAGGCCACATTCGGAGGTGCAGTCGAACAGACCAAAGCTCCAGTCACGTCGGCCGTCTGCCCCTACCTCGCGATTTAAGGCGTTTCTGTTTCCACCCATTGCCATTGGAGCAGTTGCCTGTATATTTGTTAAAACCGAAAATGGTTGAGCACCCCTGCACTATACGCGATCAGGATAGTGCATACCTGGGGCTGGGAGCGAGTATATTCCTTAGTATCGGCTAGCATTTCGAAAGTAGTGTGAGTGTGAGCGCGGCTGAGGGTGTCCCTGGAAGGCTGTCATGATTCCCATCAGCGATACAAGTTACTTATACTTATTTTTGCTTTGATTTCCATCAGGTGCTGTACAAAGTAAAAATAAGTAACGCATATGTTCGCTGATGGCCTTTTATGCGGGTTGTAAGGGGCACGCAAGACCTGGCGCCCTAAAAGACCTGGCGCCCAAGAGCGGCCGCCACTCTTGGGCACAGAAGACCAGAACACTGATCACCACATTTGTGACGTCGAGAATTCTAAAATCTGACCGTGAGAACCCTCGAATAGTCAAGCAGGTCAAGTGTCCCGGTTAAATGCGGCCGAGCATGCGGTTGTCTCATACAACTATCGAGGATGCTCCCAGACCCAACGGGCGCAATAATTGTTTTTGTTTATCTTTGGAACGGGACAAACAACGGGCCGAGCTTGTCCCGTGTAGCTAGGAAGATAGTAGTGAGTGACGACAGTCTACCAAAGCATTCGTGTAACGATCATTTTAGCAGTGCCCAGTGCCATTGAAAACGTGACAACGGAAGCGATGTCTGAACCATCAAGAGAAAAGAATTCTTCCGAGTCCGGTCTTTTTTGGACCGGACTTGTTCCGGCGCATGACCACCACCGTAGCTTCACACCGTAGTCTTCAAGAGCAAATTTTGGTTGGGAGAGGAAAGCCTATCACAGAGATGAAATGAAACACGTATCAAATCCTGGATCGAACTCTTGTGCGGAGCACTACAGTTGCCGGTCCGTCGCCCGAAGCCCGGTATTCTTCAGTACAACCTTAAATGCCGTTGGCCACAGGTGCCAATGTCGGCGCTCTCTGTCGAAACCCCTTTCCGCTGTTTGCGAAACGAACCTGTCACATGTCATTAATGTCATTTTCCGGACAGATAAAAGCAAAGTCTTACAACTTGAAGCATCCATGTGAGAGCACCTTCTGACCCCAACGAAAGTCCCCTGCCATGAAGCCGCCAGCAAGCTTTGAGGAGGACTTGATCCCGGGAGGTCCGGGTGCGGGGAAGCAGTGTGTGTCGCAAAGTCAAGTTGCTGGGTTACGATAGCGACTCAATGGTATCGTCAACAATGCCTGAAGCTTGAAGCTTGAAGGCCTGAAGCACCGTGCCGATTGTATGCTCGAAGGTTTACACGACCTCTGACGGAACGCGAGCATTGAATATTGAACATTGAAACTCTCAAAAAAAGGTTAAGAGAAGCAAATGGTCGCTTGTAGTACTTGACGTACTGTACGATAACATGTATTAGTTTGTTGCCCAATGTTATCGAGACGAGACGACGATATGCGAAATCTGGACCCCTGGTCGTCGTGAGGACCCCGGGTTTATTATCAGTTGCCAGACTTTTACGATATGGGGGTGCGGGAAGTGCGGCATACTTCAAGGGTTTCCAATAGGATTGGCCCCTGTTTCACAGACAGCTGTGAGCTATGTAAGAGAACTTCCAAGATTCAGATCATATTCACCCTGGGTGGAGAGCGAAATGAAATTGGTGGGGACAAATGGGTTGCCGGAGCTTCTGTGCCGAGACACCTTTCAAGCGCCCTGCTAGGTAGCAACCGAAGCCCACGGAAATTTCAGAGTGATTGACTTCACAGATGTGAAGATTCTACGCTGCATTGGTCCATCACTGCAATCATATATGCCACTTGTATGCCCCATTCCGTTCGTTCTGCTTGTATAAAAGGCCACAATGTCTGCTTGCCAGGATAGTAGCCTTGTTCTTTACGATACCTCTACCCCCGTTCTCCTCCTAACATGCCAATCGACAATAAGGAAACTATCAGTTCTCAACCCCAAGTACGCGTTCACGTCTGGTACAGGCGCCCAATGCTTAACCCTTTTTTGACCTCACTGTCAAAAAATATAGGCAACTGCTCCAATGGCAGCGGGTGGAAACAGGAATGCCTTGAATCGTGAAGTAGGGGCAGACGGCCAACGTGACTGGAGCTTTGGCTTGTTCGACTACACCTCTGAGTGTGGCCTTTGTATGTCGACTACCTTGGTTGAACTCTGTTGCATGCCAGCTGACCTAGTTTCTGTGATGACTCACTGTCACTCGACAGGGAATCACGACGGAGGCGGAAAACCGGGGGTTGAAGACGAAGGAGGCGGGGGCGGAGTCTCGGAAGGGAGGCACTTGGCTCGCTTGACAGTACTTAGCACTCAGCTAAGGGGTAGTGGCGCTTGTCGGCGGAGTGGTGTCCGGCAACTGAAGGGGCACTTAAGACAGGAGAGGAGGCAAGTGGAGGATGTCACAAGTGGACAGTCTGAGGGACTGTCCGTTGTATTGCGCTAGCTTATATACCTAAGGACATGGTCTGTGCGTAGGTTTAGGGCAGGCTTAGGGCCGCCTGACGGGTGCTGCGGAATGCTGCGCAATGGAACATTCGAGAGACATCTAAACATAGTGTCCAATCAGATAATTCGTAGGGATGGTACGACTGCTCCGCAGTCGATGATGCAATATGACGCCATAAAGGTGTGACTGCTCCGCAGTCCAATCGGATAAATCCGAGAAGTGGTACGATCTTTAACTCCAGATTGTCAGGTGATTCCAGGCACGTGTACCAGACACGTGGTTTGATAAACAGAGAGTAATCACGTGATCGATCACGTGATCGTCGGAGTATGAAATTGGAACTCCGACTTCGGATTTCCCCTTTAGGAAGGTGATTACCTAAGACCGGGCCGGCGCGGACCGGTCTTAGACGCCCGAGTCACGACCTGAGTTTATAGGTTCGTGACAGTTTCCTTGGCAGGCTGCTGGGCCACCTGGTGCCCCTGCGTGGTCTATTCCAAGAACAAACAACGCCTCCGTCATCTCCAGACCCGAGGCACTCCTCTCCCGAGCTCGGGAAAAAGATATAATAGCGATTGTTGCATTCATGGCAGCCTGCTCATCCCCGGCTATGCTTGGGCCTTGCAGGTGTGTTGGCTTGTGGTCAGTCGAAAGTGGAGTCACTCAAACGAGGCGTTCAGATCGATGACCGCGCGGACATCCGCGCACGCTACAGCATTCGTGGGGGCACCGCTGGGGATTCCCTTACGTCTTGTTGTTGCAACCCTTGTTCGCTCACGCAGGAGCGCCGCGAAATTGAGCTGGAAGAGAACAGTTTCGAAGGGTTTTCTCGATCCAAGTGAATGCCTATGTTGACTTGTGTTGTACCTTTCAAGCCATATGATTTTTCTGAACTGCACTCCGTCGTAGGCGAGATTGACTCATGTTTCGAATCGTGGGGCGGTAGTCAATGGCTACTAGTAACAAATAACCAAACGATGTCACTGTCTCGTACAGTACGTGACCTCTGGGAAATGCGCTCGAAGCGGCTGCACTGGAGCTTGAGCGGAGCACGGAAGAGTTCGGCTCCATCTTGAATGTGCTGAGGTAATGTATGTCGGGTCGAGTCAAATTGTGATCGATTGATCAGTGGAGCAGTCAATACGTCGGCGTTTGGTCGTGGTCACCGCTCCACGAACACATGGCTTGAAAACGAAGAGGAAACTCAGCGTGGCTGGGTTGCTGCCGGTTCCTCATAGCAGTCAACAGTGCTGTGATTGAGACGAGTAAGCGCCTACGGAAATGCGACTTTGTGTCCAGGTCTATGTATTCTGGTGGGAACGAAGCGGCTTTGAACCAGTGAGACCTCACTGACACAACCATTCAGCTGGGGGGCACCTGGATCCTCAGGCAGAAGTCTATGTGCTGCACGGATTGATGTACAGGGCTCGTTTTAGGATATCTATCCCCGCCTGTAATGGGGAGGATTGCTTGGAGCAGATAGAATATCCACCTACCGCTGATTGCACGCTCGCGCAGGTTGCTCTCAGTGATACCTCCACTCGTTTCGAGCAGGAACTTCTTCCCTTTTCCTTCCTAGCGGTCACGGAGGCGGCGTGCAACGGACAGAAGCTTTCTGCCTTCAATATTGTCTAGCGTTATTACATCTACGCCAGCCGCAATGGCTTCATTAGCCTCCTCGTCGCGTATTTCAACGTCGAGGAGAAGCGAGAAGTCCCCAACTTCGCATGCGCGTGTAATCGCCGTGACTAAATTCCGATAGTGAGTCTGAGCGTCACAGAGGAGATAGCGAGGACATACTAGCTGACCAGATGTGATTATCTTTGAGTACAATCATACTGGAGAGGTCGAACTGATGGGGATCGATTCCACCGTCGATCGTACCGTATTTCTCGACAAGTCAGAAGCCTAAGAGAGAATGGTCAGTATTGTGGAACGACGTCAGAGTCTAGGGTGCAGTGTAAATATCAGGGCTCGTCTTGCGTGTACCGGCGATGACACTACGGAAGCCATAACTCTCTGCTAGGTCATTCGTGCGCTTAGACCTGAGAGGCGTGCTATTGAACGCTCGATGAAGCTGGCAGGTCGGTTATGACTCACGCAGTGGCGATCCCGCTGCACCGAGAAAGTAAATTTAGAGCTATGCGCTCACCAAAGAGCAAATAGCACGCCTTACCGCGCAGTTGCAACGTGCTTTAGTAGCTTTATGGGTTGAAATTAATCACACTCCGCTAAGTTCCACTCGACGCTACAGTAGCCATGGATCGTTAGCTACCAACCATCCGAACGTGTGTCTTTTGTCAGCAATACGGATACCTGGGGTCTCCAGGATGGTAGGAGTAGATGCGAATAATTGGGCATCATTTGCTTGATAGAGAAGTCTCGAACTGTGGGAAAACTCCCAGTCTGGTATAAGTCACTTGCACAAATTGCTTGATATATTGATCGACACACCGAATATTCCATAGCCCCATATACGTGAATAGCTACAGGTTCCACTTCTAATAGCAAGCAGACGCAGTACCATTCACGTATAACGAAATATTCAGATTACTGGTGGACAGTACATATTGATGTCGGGCGTCGGTGGTATGGTGACAAGTTCGCGCAACCCAAGCGTCTCCCTTACCAAGCGTGGCGTACTATACAGTAGCGGGCTTGGCAGCGTGATGAAGACCGGTGGCCTGGGGTTTGAAGCTTGAAGCCCTGCAGTGGTCTGCTGGCCAAATGTGGCTCGAGTGTTGTCGATAGGCGAAATATGAACGTTCTGAACGTCCAAACCTTTCGGGATTGG
Organism: Lactarius vividus; assembly: GCA_021527035.1. NCBI lineage: Eukaryota > Fungi > Basidiomycota > Agaricomycetes > Russulales > Russulaceae > Lactarius > Lactarius vividus. The sequence continues at coordinate 32,955 of JAKELG010000178.1, read as the reverse complement.
TAGTGCCGGTGCCGCGCGATCTGAGCATGACGTTTAATCTCAACAATCCCTTGACCGATCCTCGATAACAAGTTAAGACCCAGAAGTATAGTACTCCTCCCAGTATAAGATATAAATTTCTTCCTATGCGCTATGCGATGCACATTTGCACAAAAACGAAAAATCCAAGCTCCGTGGAAAGCTCCGTAGCTGGGCCGCTTCTAGATTACCCGGGCCGGCTAAGCACTGACAACATAATTCCATTTTTTTCGGGCAATAGCTTGGAAAAAGCAGTGACTAATACTTAATAATTTTATACAATCCATAATTAAAAAGTAAGTCTAATTAAACTTTAAGTCCATTTGGCAATTATCACACTGTGAAAAAACTTAACGTTCAGCTTATTGATAACAGTGGTCACTTATGATTTATTTCAGGGCAAAACATTAAATTTTTTCATAACAATATAATCCTTGGATGGACATAATGTTTGAATAAAATAATTTTCTCATTATAGATGATGAAGAATCGTTAAGTATTAGTCAACGCCTTTTCCCAGTTTTTGCACGCAAAGACAATGTTGTCAGTGTATAAGGCAAACCATGGCGGCACGTGGTTCACTCTTTACTTGCTTCCCGCCACCTATCCGCAACCGGTCTAGAGAACCGGAGTCCTTTTGCCCGCCTGCCGCACCCCCTCGTTATGGGATCGATAGTGCAGGTCATCGTACCCGACGGCTCGTCCGATAGTCCTGGGAGGGTCACACCCGTCGCGACCACGTTTCAGCAACAAAGACATTCATTCTCGATCGAGAGGCGGTTCACGCCTTCGCCCATTCTCTGTGCTGTCTCCCTTACATATCGCCCAAGCCTTTCCTTACAACCATTAATTACCTACCACGCTTGTATAAGCCCAGTCAGCTGAATACGACTAGACCCAAACTCTTCGCGGCGTCGTTGTTCTTCGTGCCACACGCCGACTCTCTCCCCCCTCTTCTCATTCACCGGCGTTGCACGAAACCAGTCCCCGTAGGAGCAAACCAGCGACTCACAAAGACTCAGGGAGTCAGGGTACTACCTATTCTATGATCTGCGGTTATATGGCTGTCAAGACAGCCACATGGCCGGCGGCATTCTTGACCGCATGTAGCTAGGACACTTGACCATTCGGGGGCTTGTCCATCCGAAGCATCCTTGAAGCGCCCTCCTAGGCAGCCTGAGCCACCGAAGCGGTCCGAAGCCCACGGAAAATTTCTAAATGGTCGATTTCACACAAGTTCACAGATGTGATGACGGTAATGGTTCCGCCGCGCCGTACTGGTGGTGGTCTATCGTTCATGTATGCCACTTGTATGCCCTATTCTACTCGTTCCTCTCGTATAAAAGGCCAAATGTTCGCTTGCCAGGATAATAGCCTTGTTCTTTACGGTACCTCTACTCCCACTCCCCTCTTAACATGCCAATCGATAACAAGGAAACCATCAGTTCCCAACCCCAAGTACGCGTTCAAATAGTTCTATATGGTATATGTTGCTTAACCATTTTTCGACTTCACTGTCAAAAAATATAGGCAACTACCCCAATGGCAGCTGGTGGCAATAGGAACGCCTTGAACCGTGAGGTAGCAGTGAACGGCCAGCGTGACTGGAGCTTTGGCTTGTTCGACTGCACGTCTGCGTGTGGCCTTTGTACGTTGACTGGCTTTGTCGAATATTCGTATACTGGCTTACCCACTTTCTCTGGCAGACTGCTGGGCCACCTGGTGTCCCTGCGTGGTCTATTCCAAGAACAAGCAGCGCCTCCGTCATCTCCAGACCCGAGGCACTCCTCTCCCGGGTGGGGGCGAAAGATATAATAGCGATTGTTGCATTTATGGCTGCCTGCTCATCCCCGGCTATGCTTGGATCTTGCAGGTATGCTGGGTTTGCGGTTAGCCGCAAGTCGTGCCATTTAACCGAGACATTTAGATTGGTGACCGCGCGGACGTCCGCGCACGCTACGGCATTCGTGGAGGCACGGTTGGAGATTGCCTTACGTCTTGTTTTTGCGATCCTTGTTCGCTCACACAGGAGCGCCGCGAAATCGAGCTGGAGGAGAACAGTTTCGAAGGGTTTTCTCAACCCAAGTGAATGTCTATGTTGTACCTCTTTCAAGTCATATGTTTCTTTTTTGAACCGCATGTTGTCGTAGGCGAGATTTAATTTACTCTTGGGGGGAGTCGGTGGCTACTAGAACCAAACTGTGTTACTATCTCGGTTACGTGATTTCTGGGAAACTCAGAAACTCACTCGAAGCGGCTACACTGGAGCTTGGGGAGCATGGAAGAGTTCAACGTTCGACACTCAGCTCCCCTTGGCATTACCAAGGTTGGTAATGTATTTCGGCTAGGCTCTTATCGCAATTGATTGATCTGGAGCTGCTGGAGCAGCCAATGCGGCATTCGTCAGGCGTTTGATCGTTCTGCAGTCGACACGGGCACATGGCTTGATTCGCCGCTTGAAACAAAGAGGAAACTCATATGCCTGATTTTGGTTATTAGCATAGCCGAGCTTTGCTGCCGGCTCTTCATGGCAGCCAACGGTGCTACAATCGGGGAAAGTGAGCATTTACAGAAATGTTACATCGTGTTGTCTGCTCAGTCCGGAAGGAAAAACACCGTTCGCGATGATGATATGTCAATCTGTCAAGGCATGCGCGCAGGGCGAACGGTGAAACGGTGAAACTTAACAGCGCTCAGCGCTCCCAGACAGGCGACAGTGGACAGATGAAATGTGTTTGAGAACCATCAAGAGAAAAAATTCTTCCGGGTCCGGTCCTATGGACTAGTTCTAGCGTATAACTCGGAATCGATACGTGCTGTCTCAGAGGCCTCACCGCCCTCACCTGTGGCACCGTTACTCTACCAGTTTGAGGCCAACTTAGGGCTGGGAGGCTGATGCTGGATCGATGATCTCCCGCGACGTACCTCAACCTCCCCAAGGAGAACCAAGGTAGGATTTACTCTTTTCAATTGGGAGGATTACCGTAGGGCTTCACTAATTCCTGTGTATGCACCATTTAATAACTAATACCGCATGATTTTACTTTGCTGTCTCCTATGTCTGCCTCTAGGTATTCTCGGACTTTGAGTCAGCAAGATTTGAGCTCCCCTAGCACTGATACAATAATTCAGAGAATTTGGATCTTCAGGCTGAAGTCTATGTGCTGCACCGATTGATGTACAGAACTCGTGCTCAGGATATCGATCCCTGCTTGCGATGACGATGATTTCTTAGAGTAGAGAGGGGATTCACCTACCGCTGATTGCACGCTCGCGCAGGTTGCTTTCGGTGATACCCCCACTCGTCTCGAGCAGGAACTTCTTCCCCTTTCCTTCCCAGCGGTCACGGAGGCGGCGTGCAACGGACACAAGTTCACTGCCTTCGATATTGTCCAGCATTATGACGTCCGCGCCAGCTGCAATGGCTTCATTAGCCTCCTCCTCGTCACGGACTTCAACGTCGAGGAGAAGCGAGAAGCCCCCAACTTCGCGTGCGCGCGTAATCGCCGCGGTGACGGACCCTAAATCCGATTTTGAGACTGAGCGTCACAGAGGAGATAGCAGGGACATACCAGCTGACCAGATATGATTATCTTTGAGCATGATCATGCTCGAGAGGTCGAACCGATGAGGATCGATTCCACCGACGATCATACCGTACTTCTCGACAAGTCGGAAGCCTAAGAGAAAGATCGGCATTGAGGGGCGACGCCTAGGATGCAGTGTAAATACCAGGAGTCGTCTTGCGTGTGCCGGCGATGATCCCACGGAACCCATAACTCTCTGCCAAATCCTTCGTGCGCTTAGACCTGAGACGCATCGTGCTGAACTCTCAACGAAGTTGTGAGATAGATCCAAACTCACGCAGTAGCGATCCCGCTGCACCGAGCAAGTAAATTCAGAGCTACGCGCTCACCAAGGAGCAAATAGCGTGCCTTGCCGCGCACAGTGGCAACATGCTTTATGGGATCAAACTCCTCACCCTCCGCTACGTGCCACTCGACTCTGCAACAGCAATATACTGTTAGGTCCCAAACATATACGAGCTCAGGAAGTGAACGTACGTGCAGTCGAGGAGGCAGAATATTTCGTCAACAAATGGCGTGCCTGCGAGGACTGCGCGCTTGGACCCTTTTCCCCAAAGGAATGCCTCACGGAGATCTTCCCCAACGACAAACCCGCCGTAGTCGAAAGACGGCGTGTCTTCTGTCAGCCATAAAGATACCTGGGATTTCCAGGAGGGCGGCAGTAGATGCGAATAATTAGGCGTCTTTGGCTTGGTCATAGAGAACTTGAAGTCTCGGACTGTGGGAAATTTTCAGCCTGGAGAGATTATTCGATTACTGATCGATCAGTGATCATCACGGTCTCAGGCTGACACCGAGCGCAAGGCACAGCAAAACTGCGCGTAATAGAGACTGGCGATGGAATGCTGAATATTCCGTAGACTCATCATATACACGTTCCACTTCTCTCCAGATGCGATATCGTCACGATGATGAAATGTACAGATTATTGGATGATTGACGCACTGATGTCGGATGTCGGCGGTATGGTGGCTTTCAAATTTGAGCAATCCGAGCGCTTCACTTACCCCGGTAACTGGACCAGACACGATGCCGGGCCTCCGAGTCGAAAGTCTACCGTCTATTCTGGCGCCCCTATAGTACTTCGGTCAACAGCGTGTCTGTCGCTGGGCGGGTTTATATCATAAACAGCTTGCTCTCGTAATCCTCCGGGTTTAACTTTAAGCTTGTGATACTTCCCAAAGCGCTCCGGTTATGAGTGCCCAATTCCCCGACGACGACAGTCGACGCGAGGCAACCCACCGATCGAGTCCGTGCTTTGCATAGTCGTTCTATCCCGGACGTTATCAATGTCGTCTTCTCGCCGTCTCAAGCGTATCCAGAATGCACTCGCGGCATCGACTGAAATCATAGGCACTCTAACGCTCGGGGATATATCCTATCCCGTGCCGGCATCGAGAACACCCTCACGCCTCCCTCGTCTCTCACCCTTAGATCCAAATGATGCGCGCACACGGGAACACCTGTACTTTCTTCTGCAGAAGTTCGTACTCCATCAAGATGTCTTCTTACTCGCCCAACCTGGGCCCTATGCGCGGAGACTAGCGCTCACGTTCTGCAAGTGCGGCACCCATCTGCACCGATTGGTCACACGTTGTTGACCAGAATGCAGCTTACTGAACGCAGAGTATGAGTATATTTCCCTACATCGTGATGTTGGTGAGACAGAGCTCAAGCAGGGCCGGGAGATCCGAGACGGTGGAAATCTTGTGTATGTCGACAGTGCTGCTGTGCGTGCAGTCAAAACGGGGCGCATCCTCATAATAGAAGGCATCGAGAAGGCAGAGCGTGGTATCATGCCCGTATGTATTCCCCAACTTCACCTATCTCTCTTACGAGTCCTGTTCCAGGTACTTAATAACCTCCTTGAAAATCGCGAAATGTAAGTCTACGACCGTGCGTAGGACCGAGCTCATATGATGCACTCACAGGAACCTCGACGATGGTACACATATCCTTCACCCTCACCGACACTTACTTCTTTCTCCCGCGGACGCGGCTGATGCGCGCTTTGTTCCCGCACATCCATCCTTCCGCGTCATCGCAATAGGCGCACCCGTTCCGCCCTATACCGGTTACCCACTTGACCCGCCCTTCCGCTCGCGCTTCCAGGCGCGCTTCCTCGATCCTACCAGTGCGCTCCTCGCGTACCCACACCCGTCTACCCCACTCTTGGGAGGACCCGACGCTCTGTGGACGACCCTACGCGACCTCGTGCTCGCGACACAGTTCGCAAGTGAGACGCGCCACTCCCTCGACGGCGTCGCGCGCCCGGCGCTCCCCCCGTTCCCGCATACAGCGCTGGCAAAGTTGCATGCGCTACTCGCGGCATTCCCCACCCCATCACCGGGAAAGCCTCCCCTTTCACCGCGCGCCATGGGCAGACTGATGATAGTCCTGCACCCCGGACTGCTGCACGCGCCATTCCGGGCGTGGGCGCTACTCAGCGAGCGGCTAGAGGAAGCCGGGCTCGGTCCTCTCGCGGCGCCTCTCGCAACGGAGGACCCGGACAATGCGGAAACGGCGACGGAAAATGCGGCGGGGCTGCTGGGATACACTGTGCGCTCCATCGCGCGCACGGGCCAGCATACCGTTCGCATCGTCTTCACGACGCTCGGCGGTGGGGACGAAGTTGCGATCGAGGCACCTGCGGGCGAGGGGCTACTGCAGCCTTTCCCACTCGAAGAAACCCCTGACTTCGTCCCGAGTGCCCGATTTGTGGGCCTTCTCACGAGCTGTTTGCAGGCGCATGCCCTCGGATGGGATATATCCCTCGTCCCCCCCGCACAGCCGGCTACCGCAAGCGCGTCAACCTCGCTATTGGTTCAAGTTTTTGGCGGTGTGTTGGGGTACATACGCGAGGCGGTGCATGTGTACAAGGAGCTGGGAGGGCGCGAGTTACTTATGAGGCGAGTAGTAGGGGAAGGGGGTGCGACGAGCTGGGAACCAAGGTACGTTCTTCCTTCTCCGTAAAGCCGTCATTGAGCGGCGGCACACATAGTCCACTGGTCCAAGGTGCCTGGGCGGGACGACTCGTGCACTTCTCGGGGTTCGATGTTCTCGGCCCGACTGCAGGCGCGATCGCGCGGTTGCTCCAAGATAGGGAAGTCGAGCTCTGGGAGGGAAAGCGCATAGTCGCATCTCTGGGAGACGACATGGGGTCGGTGCGTCCCGACTTTTCCCCTCTCCGGACTCCTTCACCGAAACCCGCCCCCACAGATGAACAGCCCCGATATCACTGTCGCCCACCCGTCCTTCCGCGTTGTCAGTACAGCTTCGCGCGCTGCGCCGCTACGCGACTGGCTCTCTGCAGAACACGCGAATATGTTCCTGACCCTGCCAGCACAGCCGATGGGCCACTCCGAAGAGGCCGCGCTCCTGCTCCGGACCGGATGCCCGCCTGCCCACGTGGATGCGCTGCTCGGATTTGCCGGTACTTATCGCACGCGCATGGCCCCTTCTGACGGCGCGTTGCGCGTGCGTCGGCTTGGGACGCGCGCTCTGTTGCGCATCGCACGGAGACTCGCGCGCTTCCCATGGGATCAGGACACGAGGAAAATGCTCGAGAGGGCGCTGCTCCTAGACTTCCTCCCGGCCACTGAAAAGGCAGGCGTCGAGGAGCTGCTGGAGGATGCCGGGATCAAGAAGCTCTCGCCTGCGGTGCGTGCCCCGTTTTGTGTGGGTTCAGCATATGTCCTGACTCTGCTGTAGTTCCACCCTGCGCCGCTGATAGAAGACAAGGCGCTGTTGTTTCCCGCTCCGACGGATCCACTGCGCCATACTGAGAGCACTCGTATACCGCGCTTCGAAGCTTCCCAGGATCCGGAAGGCGTCGCATCATATGTGCCATTTATGGACCACTTCTATGACAACAGCATTCAATCGGCGCAGATGCGCGACCTTGCGATTGACTTCGAGCTGCTCGGCGAACACCTAGTGCTTCTTGGAAATCAGGTGCGGCTCATCTTTGAGACACTCTCACTTCGTCTCATGATTGTACAGGGTGTAGGCAAGAACAAGATTATTGACAGGCTGTGCCAGGTGAGAGCGACGCTGTCCTTCGGCATTGCCTGCGGTTAATTCTGGCATCACTTCCCCAGCTTCTTCAGCGGCCGCGCGAGTACATCCAGCTCCATCGCGACTCGACAGTGCAGCAGCTCATGTTTCAGACTACGCTAGAGCGTGGCGTGATCCGACACACAGACTCGCCGTTGCTGCGGGCGGTAGCCCACGGGCGCGTGCTCGTTGTTGACGAGGCGGACAAAGCACCCGAGCACGTCGTCGCGATATTCCGCAGCCTCGCGGGCCAGGGAGAACTCACGCTCTCTGATGGGCGGCGCCTCGCGCGTGAGGTAGAGCGCGAGGGCGACTTGCCCATCCATCCACGTTTCCGCCTCATCTTGCTCGCAAACCGGCCTGGCTATCGTAGGTGGCCGTCAGCTGGCTCCGAGTAGAACGCTCGCTGATAGATTTTTTCAGCTTTCCTTGGGAACCATTTCATGCAGGTTTTGGGGGACAATTTCAGCTGGTGAGTCGGATCTCGTAGGTTGGACCCCGCGTGAGAGGCTCGAACTTAATACGGTATACCCAGCCACGCCATTTCGAACCCTGATTTAGAATCTGAGCGTAGACTGTTGACCCAACTTGCGCCAGAACTTAGCGAGGACTTGATTGTCCGCCTCATAGGCGCCTTCCATGACCTCAGGCAAAGTTATGAGAGTGGATCACTGTCGTACCCTTATTCCCTTCGCGGTGCGCAGCATCGGCGCTATGACCATTCGGAATACCTGACCATCTATGACCTACAGAACTGATCGCTATAGTTCGTCACATGCAGGCATACCCGGGCGACGAGTTAGACGATACCCTACGCAATGTGTTTGACTTTGACGTCTATCGCATAGAGGCAACCGAAAAGCTCGACGAGATTCTCCGGAAGCACGGGTTAGTGCTGTGTAGACACCGTGCAGAGCGACGCGGTTGTTGACCTGAAAGATCGTAGTTTACGTGCCTATGGTACCGACGCGACCACACGGAAAGCCAAGAAACTACTCGACATGCAATTCGAACCACAGAAGACCGACCTCGACAAGCCGAAACACGGGCAGGAAGATCCGAGCGGCGAAGCGCATACGGGGGGGAACACATTCGCTGGTGGTGTAAGATGGCCCTTTTCCTACTAATTCTTGTTTTGAAGTTACGCTTATGCAACCCCAGACGGGTGGCCGCGACACTGCGGGTCTAGGCGGGCGTGGGGGATTCAAGCGCCTCCACAGGAAGGGCCACGACATCAATCAGGTAGGTCGTGTGCCGCGCGTGGTTCTCAACTTAGTTGCTAGAATTCAACCGTCCCTAGATATCCAATAAACTGAAGGAGGACGTTCCCGAGTCCGTGCGGGAACAGGCACGCCTGATGGCGCGCAAGGAGCTCGAAGCGCGCCTAGCCGAGCTGAACATGACCTCCGCCGCCGCGGACAAGCTACGGGGCACTTCTGACCGCCGTCCAAGCGCACATTGCCCAGCTGCACGATCTCCTCGAACGTGCGTACCCTTTTAAGTTACCCTTTCTGTCTCTGTCATGTGCGGCGCGCAGACCTGGCTGCCCGTGAGGAGGAACGCGTCTGGGTGAAACGCCAGACAGACGGCGAGCTGGACGACACGCGCCTGACGGAGGGCCTTACGGGCGAAGCAGCGGTGTACAAGCGTCGCGGAATGGCAAAGCCTGAGCTTGGACGACCTCAAGTCAAGTGCGTAGTACCGTAGGCATCGGTTCAGCTCACGGAGATTAGGTTCCCAGGCAAAAGCGGATTCGGTTCTTGTTTGACATTAGTGCATCAATGTGGGCTTAGGTGACTCTGCAGAGGGAGAAAGGCGCTTATGGTTTGTCCTGACAGGTACCGATTCCAACATGATGGAAGGCTGCAGCGAAGCCTTGAGACGGGTCAGTACACCACTGGCACTATTTTTTACGTGCTCCCGTTGAACTTTATTCGTAGCTGTCATGCTTATGGAGAGTTTCAATGTTCTCTCCAGGAAGGACAAAGTACGCTTGGGATGTACGTCAACGTCAACTTGGGTCTATGGGATTTCCGTCTTGTTTCTGATGCGCTGCCCATACGACTGCACAGATGTACGGACATGTGAGTGTGGGATGTCGCAGGCGAGTGATACCTGAGTAATCCCATTTCAGTCTGGCGACGAGCCCGAAATACCGCTAGTCAACATTGGCGACTCAGTCGAGGAGGTCTCGGAGCGCTGGGCCGTCGCGCAAAAAATGAAGTATATCACGCAATACACCTTTAGTGGCGACTCGACAGGTTCGCAGCCCCTCTCTCTCCGCCCTGTTCGTCTTGAGACTGAATGAGGGATGGCCTCGTTTATCGACAGTGGCAGCAATCGAGAAAGCCGTAGATGAAGTTGCTGCATTCGACGGTGGTACGTCCGACCTCACTCTTGTCCAAACTTTCTCACGGATCGGCCGACGCGCCGCACAGACGATCATTTCGTCATCGCGCTGACGGACGCAAATTTCGGGCAGTACAACATCACATCGGCGGACCTCGGGCGCGTGATGAACCGTCATCCGAAAGTCAAGACGGCGTTGATATGCATCTGCGAGGACTCGGAGGCGGCGTGGTATGGACCCGTCTCTTTTTCGCCACATCCGGTGCTGAATGCCCAATTTCCCAACTTCTACCTGCGTCGGTGGTGTTGGACAGGGTTAAGAGACAGTTCCCAGGCCGCGCGTTCCTCGTCACTAATTCTGCAGACATTCCGAAGGTGTTGAGAGGTTTTTTAAGCACCATGGTGGACCGGTAGGTCCCTAGACCACCTTGTAACCCAATAGCAATGTATCCCACATTGCTCCACCCATAATGCGGGGAGTATCTATCATTACAAGTACAGCTCTGTCTAGCCACCTACGTTCAGGATGGAAGGGTTCCAGTGGTATCCACCTCATCTTAGGACGGTAGCCAGCCTGGGCCCCGACGCGATAACGAGGCTGAACGATAGACCACGGTACCGAAAAAATAGAGTGAGGTACGACACATAACATCCCTGGACTTTCTCGTGCAGAACACAAAGTCAAGAAAGCGAAGTATACAGATATGTATAGCCGATAATAACAAGTAGAGCAAGTACACCAGTGGCTAATTCTAGAGGATGAAGCGTCAGTCATCTGTGTTCAATATAAAGAAGAGCGAACTGCAAACATACCTCCGGTATCCTAAAGATGGTAATTTCCTATGGGCCGTGTTCGTCAGCTGCGATATCAGCGAGGGGAGGACACACCTGCTGCTTGAAGTACCGTTGTGCTGGTGCGCCGTCCATGATTTCGAGCCGAGCTTGTGATGGTCTCACTCTTGTTGTATTGATTCGGCGGCGAACCGGTCTCGCGGCAGATGATCGAGAGCTCCATGTGCTTGATTTTGATACGCACAAGCAAAAAATAGATCTGTCCAACTATCACGTCCTTTAGATGATATCTGCCAAACGATCGGTATCGTGCGCGCGCAGACGCAACCAGGTTGGCCCCATGTTGTACTCAAATTCGATGTGCAGACAACCCTCGATGCCGACCTCCATCTTGATCGAGTTGTTGCTGTCTGGAGGCATCCGGAAAGAGTGCACCCAGATATCCCTTTCCTTCACCACATCTGCCATCCGCCGCGATATCGTTACGCGGATGAAGTACCTGGTGCGAATACGCTAAAAAGGCGAGACCAAGAACAACATTCGGGGGCTACGAACTGCAGCTTGACGTTGATGCCCAGGTGACTCTCGTACTGCTTTCTCAACATTCTTGAACGGAGAGTCGAACGTCTGCGCCTGTCGCCGGTCTCCCCGGGAAGCGACCTCTCGCGAGAGGGAAAGGAATTCTTGGTGGTGACCACGGTCAGTAAAACAGCTCTGTAATGGCAGACTTAGCTGGGCCCGGGGAGGGGAGGGGAGGGGAGGGGGAGTCGGAACGTATACGCACCGGTGTTTCCCACAAACTCAACTTTCGTACGTTGTACGCTTTCCTTCTCGAACACGAACCGTGACCTGCGTTCGCCCTCAGCACAGTCGAGACAGCCAGGACATGTGACGTACCTGGCCGGAGACCGACTCGCCGTCATAGGAAACGGGACATGAAATCGGACGGTCCTTCTCCGCCTTGAAGTCTATCTGCTTCCTAAGTTCCTCGTCTTCAAGCTAGTGAGCCTCGACACCCCCAAATTTAAGGATGATGACGCTGCAGTCCCTACCCCATAGATCGTGCCCACGAGACAGTTGGTGCTTGTTCCAGCACCAACAACCAAACGGCTTCGATGACAACCCTGGGGTCTTAACTGTCCCAGTTGTCAGTAGCATTGTACGGAATTTGCCTCGCTTGCGTGTGAGTGAGTCACGGCGCCCGTATTGCCCCTGACGTTTAAGTTCGAATACAACTCCCTTCGAGAAAGCTGCCGTTCTTCTGAGCACATGTGGGTTCCTCTGACAATCCAGCAGGCGAAATAGGTGCATGCAGAGAGCAAGCCTCGGACAGCGCGACCACCAGGATGCAGCGTGGCAAGTGGCACGTGACAGCGTTATCAGCGGTGCAAAGCACGGCCAGGTAGTTGTTTGCGTTGCAAGTGGCCTGTAGCCACTCACGAAATAGCATACAGGCTGGGACAGCCGATGGAAGGGCACACAGGGAAAACAGCTGACAGTGAATGGTAAACGGCATTTGATGAGTTACCCATAGCATTGATGAGTGGAAAATAGTGGTTTGCAGGCCCGGCCTGGCCCAAAAGCCTGCCATTAGGCCCGTCTCTTGAAGGCTTAGGGCCCAGAATGTAGGGGGACTAGGCTTGTACCTGTGGGCCTCAACGTCTTAGGCCCATATTGGCCTACAAGCCATGGCTGGCCGCGTCTTTCGTCAGCGAGACCAAATTTACTACTAGAAGTCAACCTGGCATGACTGATAACCTTGTGCTATGTAGTTCTAGTAACAGCATTCGAGTTCTGGTAGTTCTAGTAGCCCTAGCGAGTCCTCTGACCCATGTCGTCACCGCCACTGCCATCGTTGTTGCAGTCATCGTCAGGGCTATTGTCATTGGAGTTGTCATCATTGGGACCTTCGTCGCTGAGATTTCTGTCTTCAAGGCTGCTCATGGGGGTCGCTCTCATTTGTTATGGTACGAGCTCGATGGACTCTTATTACGGTACGAAGTTGGAAGTGGACGCTTACTGCACGGTTATGACTACGGTAGTAAGCGTAGATTAGTCATGGACTTACCATCAGTCAGCAGAAGTTGTGGTAGCATGTGATAGTTACCATGACTCATTACTAGGATAGCGATAGTAGGGTTCGAGCTATTATTGCTAGTAGTTATCGTCTTAAAGAGGAGCTTTAAAGCTGCCTCTATAATGTGTATAAATAGTGGGATGTGAAGACCGAGATACGCTATCTTGGTCTTCTTCAAATACCACTCTTCTACTCGTCTCTTAAGAAGGCCTTCTCATCCTTCTTACTTCTAAGAGGAACGTCCTCTTCCAAGTCCTGATCTTCGAGTCTAGGACCCTGGCCCTTTCGACGTGTCAAGTCGGAGTTGCCTTAGTGCTCATCGGATGTCTGCTGTGGATCGCCTTAGTAGTATTCTACGGCAGCACCGAAACCCTACGGAAATACCTGTGACCAGCTAAGTTGTGAACATCGTCATACGAGTCCAAGTCGGACTAAGCGCTGTGGTAGCGTTACATCATTGTTGTTGTCGGTGTTGTGACTGTTGCCTCACTGTCATTGAGGTTGCCATCGTGGTTGCCAGCATGGTCATCATTATCGCTTCATCAGTGTTGTTGTCATCATCGCCTCGTCGTAGCTGGAAATTGACAAGCAAATCAATATTGGCATCCAAATAACTGGCTGACCCCAGATGAACTTGCCACTAATATTTGCGATGAGACAAGTAACGAACCAATAAAGAGGGTGAGGAAACTCCACTCACTTGTGCGGGTGCAATATGTGGACGGACTCCCATCAGAGTTTGGGAAATGCATCAAAACTTGAATGGGAAAGTCTAAGGTGCGACAGCGTTGATCTTGTTGAAGTGGGACCACGCCTGCAACTGACCTGTGGCGGAAAGGGACATGTGAAAAGGTATTTAAAATATATCAATAGGCTGCACGAGTTACCTGTGTTGATACACCACGTAGACTCGTGTTGGTGGAACCTAGGGATAAAACTTGAAGGTAGAACTCGGCGATTGGTCAAGACAAATGGGGGGGAGAGGAAAAGCTAGAGCAAGAGCGGATAAAGTCGAGCAAAACTACCACAGACTCACTGTTGAGGGCAAGGTTGAGGGAAGTGGAACTAGGTGAGGTAAGGGAAAAAATAAATGCAAGTAAAGAATGGCGCGGTAGAGAGTGATGGAGCCAGGCAGCAGCAGCATGAAGGGAATGGGGGACTCGGAAGCGTTGACTGTGAACAACTTGTGTCTGGTATCCACAGCTCTTGGGGCCGGGACCAAACAAGCTTCTAGTACCGGCTGTCATGCCAGTGGGTACAAACCTGTGGTAATCTGTCGAAGTAGGAATCACTTGGGGAATTGTGCTGACGCAGTTTTCTGAGGTGTCCTGGCCTATGCAGTGAGAATACTGTGAACTCCAGCTCACCAGCACTGTCAGAGGCCAGTTTGGCAGTACGGATATCTTCTGCACAGGTTGAGTGGACATCGCTCCGAAAAAATGACTTGTATTCATTTAAGTAAAATCCGAGAGGGGTGAATACAGTTGCCGATTTCAAAGAGGGGATGAAGAACATATGTGGATGCAGTAGCGAAGGCACGGACGAAGTTTGAAAGGTGTGGATGCAGTTCCGAAGGTCGCAGATCCCGGCGAATCCTGAGCCCAGGACGCGCGTTTCCAACAATCGAGGCCGAGGACGTGGGACCGTGGGAGCCGAATGCCAAAATTGAAGACTGGGCCGTGAGCCCTGCCAGGACTGACTCTCGTCCCAGTCCCAGCCCGGTTTCAGACGGCCGTCTTAGGCCAGCCTCAGGCTTTGAGGCCGAGCCCGCAAACCACTAGTGGAAAAAATAGCAAAGAGGCAGCAGACGGGGCCCCAGGGGGGTATGCGTCATGAACGGCTGGTAGGAAAATGGGAAATAGCATTGCAAGAGTGGCAAAAACGATAAAGGGTGGCCAAAGTCCACAAAGGGGCATTCTCAGTGACCAACTGGCAGTGAGTAGCAAAGGGCAGACGGAAGAACTGGCGTTTGAGGTGACAAAAAGGCCGGTAGCAGGCGTGCTGGGTGATCAGCTGGCAGCGAACGGTAAATGGCAAGCAGCAGGGCATGCTCGGTGATCAGCCGGTAGCGGATGGCAAATGGCAGTGGTAAATGGCATTTGAGGCGGCAAAAGGCAGGCATGCTCGGTGATCAGCCAGCAGCAAATGGTACACGATGGGTAATGGTGCTAGATGTGGTGGAAGGCATGATGAGTAGCAAATGAGTGGCAAATAGTAGGGGCCGGAGGGGCGACGTGAGTCGATTGGCAGACTCGGACAACTCCACTATTTTTCCGATACCCAAGCTGGTTCCTAATGATACGTAGCATGTATTTGCTGGGCAATTTTGAAGTATTGTCTGATAGGGGTGTATACCGCCGTGAGGTGGTCGTTTGACCACGGATTCACAAAATAAAGGTGTTCTGGTGCCTTGAACCAGTAGAGAGCTTGGGTGGACAGATGGCCGCACGAAAAGAGGAACGACCAAGGGAACGACCACGTGCCGCCTCATTCGTTCACTCAAAGACTACGCTCTTTGTTGCCACTCCTTCGTCGCTCCTGCGTAGACCGGCCAAGTAGGTACGGAGACAGAAGGCATGTACCGATCTCGTTGAGCCCAAACCGAACCCCTTGCCCTCCGTCTCGCGCCCGTGCCCGTCCTCCCCAACTGGGTCGTGCTCATCGAGCACGAGCAATACGATGGCAAGCTCACCGGACGCAGATCTGCTACACATCTGTTGCTTCGTCTTGTCGCTTCTGGCAGATGCCGGCACCGATGCAACGGGTGGGACATCACTAGCTACGAGAGCGACGAGAGTCTAGGCTCAGATACTGAGGTCGCGTCTTCGTGACGTGGGTCCCGCGGCGAAGACTGGATGAGGGGGACCAAGTGGGCAAAATGTAGGGGAGGATCAGACAGGTGGGCACCTGGATCCTTTTTCGGTTCCGAGCCAGACCAAAATCCTGAGCGAAGATAATTGGGTGCCCACTTAATTTGAGGGGTCGGCTCAGTTTGTGTTTTGTTGAAAGAGTCACAAGGTTAATTGAGTGGGGATATTGTCGAGATGACTGCTTTTGATGGATTCGTGTAAACGAGAGAGATGAGAAAGGTTGGATATTGGAGAGAAACGCCAGCAGTAAAAAGTTAAGCCAATCAGCGTAGTCGACTCGTTATCGGAGAGTTGACGGAAGTTGGCGGTTTCAGGCGTGCCGTCATATACGAGGAAGTAGGAATAGAATAGAAAAACAGATCTAACTTGCCTCGGGCCGCGACTTCACGGCGACTGTTGCTATATCGGGAATGTGCATCATGTTACATGTGATCATTTATGCGTTTACTACGCTACCATATATGGATAGTTTTCTGAAATGATTGTGCTGTGCCTTGGGCCTTGGCCCTTGAGTGTCGCGTTCAGTCGCAGACCCGACTACTTGTAATCAGACGACTCGGCGACCCTAACCCCGACTTTTTCTTTGTCCTCGACAGGCACAACATAGTGCAATGCCTCCGCTGTTTTCCTTGCTGTTTTCACACGTCTGTGTGTCTCACAACCTTCTCCCGTCAACCTCCCTCTATTTGTCGTTCATCCGCCTTTGCTCCATCAGAGTTCTTCGCACAGCACCCAAGTTCAAAAACCCAATTTCTGATATCCAAGGATGGAGTCGAATTCACGATCTGCAACTGATATGGACGATCAAGATCAGTTAATCGAACAGCTTCCACTCGAAGCTGACCAGGTCACGGATAGAAATATTCATTTGAAAGGTAGATAGGGCCTATCATTTCTAAGCAGAATCAATACAGTTGCGTAGGAGTATATATCGATTTTGTCAAGACACGTCCTACGTCCGACCTCAAGCTCATTTTCAAGGACGATGCCAGTGTCAAATACAAGTCTAGAAAGTTCAAGAATGGCGTCCTTGTTCATTGGGACCTCGACATGTTCGTATCGTTGGCCGTGTTTCCCCTCACCGTCGAATACCAATTTCTTCTGCGCAGCCATCTTAGGATCCATACTAACGCTAAATTGACCGTCCGGCGAGCGCCTTTCAAAATAAGGGTTGCTGAAATTTCGGTCAAGATAGAGCCACGCGAGTTTGGAGACGACAGGGTTGTCTGTCTGGAAGGTAGTGACGTCTTGTTACTAGTACAGCTCACTTCGTGCTGAGTGGCTTCACAGATAGCAACCACTGTGTCAGCGTGACTTTCGTGTGTGGGAGATCCATATCCGTGAGTCTTTGGCCTGGTGCCTCCTATAGTTGGCAGACGTCACTCGCGTTCTTGGCTCTCAGCCTACTTTCCCAAACACCGTCGCTCCAATGGACACCCAGCAACCCCATCGTCGAATCCCAGAGTTCTCGTTTCGAGTCCTGATCATAGGAAGAGCAAACGCAGGGAAAACATCCATCCTACAAAGGATCTGCGGAGCGACAGAGGGCCCCATCATTTACCGAGGAAATGAGGAGGTACGTAGTCCGATTTTGTTTCCGAATCTAATCTCACTGCCAACCAGGTTATACTCAACCCGTCCATGGACGTTAGTGACGATAGTACTTCTCTTTGGTTGCCTCTAAACATAGAGTCAGCGAGGCGAGCACAGGATTGACGACGAATTTGTGTTCTCGAATCATCGGGGCTACGTTTTCCATGATTCTCGTGGAATCGAGTCAGGTGGCACAGAGGAACTCGACATTTTGCAAGACTTCATTCGGAGAAAGTGTGGAAAAACGTCACTGCGGGACAGATTACACGCGATATGGTTGGGATTCTCGAGTTTTCATAATCGCGACGACTGACGGACATAATTTGAGGTACTGCGTCCCAATGGATAACCAACGACCAGAGCTCGATCTCAAATATTTCAAGGACATCTGTCCCGACCGGAATGGTGCGACATCACGGACATTCGTGACTATATTTAACAGAATGGTTACAAGTGCCTGTGATTGCGGTATTTACCAAGTACGACCAATTCCGGCGAAATGTGCAAATCCATGTGGAGGATTTTGGAACCCCAGATAACAATGTATTTGATGTGGCGGAAAAGAAATTTCAAGAGTACTACCTACGTCCGCTTGGCGATGGAGTTAGATTTGTACGATTAGAAAGTGAGTTCAGGGGCAAATAACAGAGTCGCGTGCTAATGTTTTTCGGCAGAAATGCACATGGAAAATATGTGCTGCAATAAGCTTATTGAGACGACCGCTGCTGCATTAAATGACGACATGGTCAAACTGATGCTTTTAGCTGTGCAGAGGGGCAATTTGGAGTTGAGTGTTAAGCTAGCTTTGAAGCGGTGAGTGCTGCGCCAATTAAAGGAGCGAAGTGAGCGACGATCACAACACGTACTACAGTGTTGATTATCATACTAGGCATCGACCATATAGTTCGGGAATGTCTTGTCCCGTTCCCATACATCTGGGTGAGTATTGATGGTCTTAAATTTTGGTTCATGGCTCATGATGCTTGATGCGGCCCAACTCCTAGTTGGTGAGTGTGGGTTCTTACTCATGGTTTTCAGATCGACTGACTTGGCCATGCTGGTGCTCTGCGATCCAGTTTGTGAGTAGCTCCCATACCTTGTTGCGCTTCAAGCACGCTGACGACGTCCGTCTTTGGCTCTTTAGGATGTGAGTGGCATCTCGTGGCCTGCCGCTTATCAAGCGTGCTGACAACGCCTGTCCCCGGCTCTCCAGTTAGTGAGTGATTGCCCGTAGCTCGCTGCGTTTCATGCCTGCTGACGACGCCTGTCCTCGATCCTCCAGGAGGTAAGTGACAGCTGTGGCTCGCTGCGTTTCAAGTGAGCTGATGACGACTCTCCTCGGCCGTCCAGGATGTGAGTGGCTGCCGTGGCTCCCTGCGTTTCAAGCCCGCTAACGACGGCTGTCCTCGGTTCTCTAGTCTGTGAGTGGTTGCTGTGGATCACTACGTTTCAAGCCTGCTGACGACGGCTGTCCTCGGCTGTCCAGCTTGTGAGTGGCTGCCCGTGGCTCGCTGTGTTTCAAGCCCGCTGATGGTGCCTGTCCTTGTCTCCAGCCCGTGAGTGACTGTTGTGGCCCGCTGTGTTTCGAGTGTGCTGACGACAACTGTCCTCGGCTCTCCAGTTGGTAAGTGGTTGCCCGTCGCTCACTGCGTTTCAAACCCGTTTACGATGCCTGCCCTCAGGATGTGAGTGGCACCATGGCTCGCTGCGTTTCAAGCTAATAATGTCTGTCCTCGGCTCTCCAGGACGTAAGTGGCTGCCATGGCTCACTCTCACTGCGCTTCAAGTGTGTTGATGATACCTGTCCTCGGCTTTCCAGAGAGTGAGTAGCTGCCCGTGACTCGCTGCGTTTCAAGCGCGCTGATGACACCCGTCCTTGGCTCTCCAGAGAGTGAGTTGCTGCCATAGCTCGCTGCGTGTTATGCATTCTGATGACGCCTATCTCGGTTCTCCAGTTCGTGAGTGGCTGCCGTGGCTCGCTACGTTTTAAGTGTGCTGACGGTGGGTGTCTTCGGCTCTCCAGCTGGTGAGGCTCCCGTGGCTCGCTGCGTTTAAAGTGTGCTGACGACGGCTGACCTCTGTCATCTAGAGAGTGGGTGGTTGCTATGGCCCGCTGCGTTTTGATCGTGCTAACGATACCTATCTTTTGCTCTTTAGTCTGTGAGTGGTTGCTGTGGTTTGGTGCATTTCAAGCTTGCTGACGACCCCTGTCCTCGACTCTCTAGTTTGTGAGTTCCCGCAGTGGCTCGCTGCTTTTCGAACGTGCTGACGACACTTATCATCGGCTCTCCAGGTGGTGAGTGGTTTCCATGGCTCACTAGGTCCCAAGAATGCTGAGCTCGGCTCTCCAGACAGTGAGTGGCTGCCCGGGGCTCACTGGGTTTCAAGCGTGCTGACATCGCCTGCCCTCGACTCTCCAGTCCGTGAGTGGCTGCTGTGGCTCACTAGGTTTCAACCTTACTGACGATGCCTGTCCTCGGCTCTCCAGGATGTGAGTGGCTGTTATGGCTCGCTGGGTTTCAAGCATGCTGATGACGCCGTTCCTCTGCTCTCCAGTTGGTGAGTGGCTGTCCATGGTTCGCTGTGTTTCAAGCCTGTTAATGACACCTGTCCTCGTCTCTCCATTGATCCTAATCCCTGACCAACTAGCGTGTGCGTGCATGCTCCCCTTTCTAGCCTGTTAATGGTGTTCACTTTTGGTTCTCCAGTTTGTAAGTTCTCTCTGACATCTACTCAACCAAACATCTCACTTCTTCATAAGGTGAAGCATATTGTGTCACTGCCCACTATTCAAAAGGTGTTCTCGTTGTATTTCGGTCATTTGTTCCTGTCTTATGATATTTATCTCTTTAGCTCACCCCAACCAGTCTTGGCGGTCGTCATTTGATCTTTGGTATTTCACTTCATCATTTCTAGGCTGCGTTTAACCTTTCTCGTAGCTGTTATCCTCATCTTGAAGCACGCGACTGTCTTGCGTCTCTCAAAGATGTCAGCCAAATCAGCTTTAACCCACGCGGAGGTTGACTATCGGAACGCAAATATTGACTCGATTGTTCGACAATACCTTACTGCACCTTCTCAGGAACATTCCGACGAGTTATCTGCGGGCTTCATCATGGCTACTAATGTGGCATGCGCACACACAGGTGTTACCGACAATGGTGGGCAATAGATCATATTGAGAGAATAATGTACTACACCATACAATGTTATTAGCCAACCTGACCGAGTTGACAATTGTCCATCAGAGCTAGTCCAACAATAACAGTGGATGCTGTCACGGTGCTATCATACCCAGCACGTTAAATAACCCTTTTCTGTGGCTTCAACACATCGTAGATACTTCAGCATAGTCGTGGAATAATTCATATCCTGTTGCATAGTATTTTTTTTTTGGCTTCTCGGTCCTTCAAAGCGCGACAGACATTTATTTGCCCTCAACTTTGCACACTTTTGTCACGTAATTTGTCGCACCGATGACAGCGTTCAGTAAGTGGGTGTGTAAGATTTGTCCGACTTTGTTTTTTAGTGATCACGCGGACGTCCGCACACGCTACAGCGTTCATGAGAATACTGCGGGCGACTGCCTTGCGTCTTGGTGTTGCCGTTCTTGTTCGCTCACGCAAGTGGGCCGTGAAATCGAGCTTGAAGAGAACATGCTTGTACCCCACATTGTCGTAGGCGGGGTTGACACTTTTTGAATCGTTGTTGATTTATATGGCTAGAAGCTGTCGCTTTCTCTGCACGTGACCTGTGGAAATGTGCTCAAAGTGCGGCTGAACTGTACTAACTAGAGCTTGGGCTGGCGTCTGGAAAAGTCCGGTTCTCATATCTTTTTTCTTTGGCATCGCACAGGTTGGTAAAAGTATCTCGGCTCTGATAGACCAATGTATCAATCTCATCCACTGTTAAGATTAGGTGCAGCTGGCAGCTGGCAGCTCATTTATGTGAGAACGTGTGTGCAAGCGTGTGTGTGAATGAATGGGAGTTCTGGAGTGGCAGTCTTTCGTAACTTAGCGATTATCTAATTGACTAGTCTGGCCTCGGGCTGTCCGTTCCGGTAACATCCACCGACACATGACCTGAAAACAAACTCATACCGTGACGCCCGATATTGACCATCAGCATGACATGGGCAAGGCTTTTTGCCCCTGGCACTCCATGGTAGTCAACAGTGGGGCAAGGGAATGTAAGCGCCTACGGAAATACGCGATGTTGTGTTGTGTGTATTCTTGCATCGTGATGATGATCTACCAAGGGATGCGTGCAGGCAGGAGGAACTTGCAGACCGCTGTGCCAGGCATTGTGCTGGCTCTTCGGTGTCCGCAAGCCGATCCTATGACCTCGTTCCGACGGATGACTCCGGATGGGCCCCGACGCGATAACAAAGCTGAATGATCGACCACGGTACCGAAAAAATAGAGTGAGGTACTATAGTATAACAGTCATAACATCCCTGGACTTTCTCGGACCGAACACAAAGTCAAGCAAGCGAAATATACAAATATGTATAGTCGATAATAACAAGTAGAACAAGTACACCAGTGGCTAATTCTAGGGGAGAAGCGTCAATCATCTGTATTCAATACAAAGAGCGAACTGCAAACATACCTCCGGTATCCTAAAGATGGTAATTTCCTATGCGCCGTGTTCGTCAGCTGTGATATGAGCGAGTGGAGGCCCCGACGTACCTGCTGCTTGAAGTAGCGTCGGTTCTCTTCGTCAATGAGGACGAGGTTGAGGTAGTAGCGCGTGCTGAACTTTTTGTTCAC
The DNA here is from genome assembly GCA_021527035.1 of Lactarius vividus. Lineage (NCBI taxonomy): Eukaryota > Fungi > Basidiomycota > Agaricomycetes > Russulales > Russulaceae > Lactarius > Lactarius vividus. The sequence continues at coordinate 10,841 of JAKELG010000178.1, read as the reverse complement.
GTCGCGGAATGTCGGCGTCAAGTCAAACCCGCCAAGGAATAGTCGAATTGGGATTGTTTCACCTTGGTAGGTAGGAGGTACCGTTCATCAATACCCAGACACAACATGGGAGAAGGAAGAGAACGGGGATACCTCGCACTGGAGCGCCGTCCATGATTTCGAACTTTGTGATCGTCTCACTCTCGTTGTATTGATTTGGCGGAGAACCGGTTGTCTCGCGGCGGATGATTGACAGCTCCATGTGCTTGATTTTGATGCGCACGAGTAAGAAATAGATCTTTCCGACTATCACGTCCTTTAAATGATATCTGCCATGGTCGCATTAGGGTCGCGCAGGGGTCAAAGATGTAAGCAGCCTTACTTTGATTTGTTGTACTCGAATTCGATGTGCAGACAATCCTCGATACCAACCTCCATCTTGATCGAGTTGTTGCTGTCTGGCGGCATCCGGAAAGAGTGCACCCAGATATCCCTTTCCTTCACCACATCTGCCATCCGCCGCGATATCGTCACGCGGATGAAGTACCTGGTACGAATACGCTTAAAAAGGCGGGACCAAGAACAACATTCAGGGCTACGAACCGCAGCTTGACGTTGATGCCCAGGTAGCTCTCGTACTGCTTCTCAACATTCTTGAACATAAAGTCGAACGTCTGCGCCTGTCGCAGGTCTCCGGGGGCAGCGACCTCTTGCGAGAGGGAAAGGAATTCTTGGTGGTGACCACGGTCATAAAACAGTTCTGTAATGGCGGACTCAGCAGGCCCGGGAAGGAGGAACAAAGACGATTAGCGGAACGCATACGTACCGATGTTTCCCACAAACTCGACTTTGATCCCGTCGTGTGTCGTACGCTTTCCCTCTCGAACACGAACCGTGACCTGCGTTCGCCCTCAGCACAGTCGAGATGGCCAGGGGAAGGATATGCGGCGTACCTGGCCGGAGACCGACTCGCCGTCATAGTAAACGGGACATGATATCGGACGGTCTTTTTCCGCCTTGGAGTCTATCTGCTTCCTAAGTTCCTCGCCTTCGAGCTTGATGTCAATATCAATGGGGGATGCGAAGAAGAACGCGGCCATGCTGCGGTTTCAGGGAATAAAGCCTCTGACGCTCTGGGCTGTTGCTGCGGTACGCGTTGGTGTCGGGGTGAGCTTGGAAGAGGGACAGGGTACGTATGGAATGGGGTTTTCCTGAAGCCTAAGGAATGAAATGTATGAAGGCAGCCGAGGTAAGACACGGGGTTAGGTTTGACGTTGGACTGCTGAGCAGATTGAGTGGAGACTGAGACTCGCCTCTGACTGACCCGGGCCGACGGATGCCGGGCATCTCTCTAAGTCAGAGTCGAGTCAATCTCTTGGTCTATCTCACTAGAGCTGTTTTCTCATAGAGAACATTGCCTCAGACAATACATAACGATCATAAATTAAAGATGTCTTCATCACAAACTTTTCCTCTAGATCAACCTCAGCCATAAGATAGAGCACCTTGGTAGCTTCGTGAACATATGTACATGTGTACAATTGGGCATCCGGGAGAGGCTAACGACGCAGCCTTCAAAAGTAGGAAGTGAAGGATAAGACTACAAGCAAGCACGCAATGACAACTTGAATAGCTAAAAACATCAAGTAGTCCGTGAAAGTCTGACGGACAGGCAAGCCGCCTTGACAAAAACCTGTAAAGGGTATGGATACCTCCCAATGCCGGCGATAACACTTCCAAGGTGACCGTGGTCCCGTGGAAGTGGACCGAATTGGGGAAAGAAGGTCAAAAAAAAAAACCAGAAAAGAGGGCAAACCGCCAACTCGGTCAGTACCCGCTCTTCGCCCGTCGCACGCGCACCAGATCATCCTTTCCCAACACCCCCGAATCCTTGCGCACCAGACGCGCCTTCTCCGGCGAGGGCGGCGGCGCAGGAGGCTCAACGACGTCGCCGAGCCGCTCGAGGACGACGCTAGTGCGCACTGCCACGTCGCGCGTCGGATTCGGGGTCACGCGCGGCTGCACGGTGCCAATGACCTTGATGTACGAGTCCCTGTTATCGTCATCCGAGGCGATCCACTTCCGTCGAGAGGCCGCTCGCGGTGCTGTTGTCCCTTGCGTGACGGTCAGGCTCCGACCGCGATAGCGACTGGAGGGCGCGTGCTCGTTCTTCAGAGACACGTGTGCGTTGTAGTGCACTGGTAGGGGGTCGTGGCGAGCGCAGGGAGAAAAGAAACGGGTCCGCGCGGTGATGACGGCATGCTCTGGGGTGGTCTCCGGATTGTCCCAGAGTCCACTGGGCTCGTATCTGGTCTCCGATGGGGCGCAGAGCCGTCGGAGCTCCGTCGCCCCCCGCTATTACCGGAAGTGCTGGCATGATTTTCCAGCGGCAGGAGGTGGATCCGCGGTAGGGGCTCCGTAAGCGGCGCGACGTCCGAGAGTGGCGGAGGAACCACCATCGACACAGGGCGGCTGTGTAGCTTCTCGCTCATGGCTGCTATCGCATCGCCAGTTGGTAGGCCCGTCGAGGAGAGGTTCAGAACGAGGGTCGGTGCACGTCCGTGGTTATGGACAACTGTGACGCGATTGTCGTCGGAAGGTCTGAGTGAAAGTGGAGGGGGACGAGGTTTCACGCCCGTGCGGGTCGGCGTGCCCGACGGGACGGCACTCGCACGGCGAGAAGTGGACAGGATCGAATCGGGAACGTGACCAGACTGCCTGAAGGGCCGCAGAAAGGTCATGCGTGAGAGGCGCTGCGTCATCGAGGACTCTATGAGCGTTGGACTCGAAATGTGGAGTCGCAGGCCAGAGACGCGGAGCTTGCGCGTACCAGAACGGAAGTTGTTGCCGTTCTCGTTGTCAAGGATGATGAACTCCTCTCGACGTTCGGGCCTGAAAGTCCACCATATCAGACAGATAGACAGACGAAATGGCGCACGGCGCGTACGAACCCTTTCACGACACCAATTATGATACAAGCACGCCCGATCAGCCGGATTCCGCGCCGAGTAAAGAGAAGGCCAAAACTCGGGGTGACCCATCCCAAGGTGGTTTCGAGCATGGAAAGCTTCATGCCAACCGCCAGCCAGCCCAGCCCGCGGAAGAGCACACCTTCCTGCTCCGTTGCAGCGCGGTCCTCTATGTTGCGCTGCTTCACGAGACTCGAAGCAAGTCGCACAAAGAAGAGCAGGAAGGTCAGCCCCTGGGCTGCAGTTAAGAGAGCCATCGACGTGCTGCTTAGGAGTTCGCGCGCAAATTCGTGAGCGGTCAAACCTGGCCCACCAAGCATGTAGAACATGTTCCCGTCGTTAGGGTCAGGATCTTTACCTGCGTGTCAGAGATCAGCACGAGTCACGTAACATTATGCGGGCGAAAGGGCGCTAACGATATTTGATTCCTATGAAAGACCCAATCTCATTGGTCACAACGATAATTGGGATCACTGCAAACAGAAAGGCTTTCGAAACGAGCGCAAAGCGCTTCGAAAGACGCGGAAAGGATTCCCTCCGGTTGAAGAAGTAGAGAAAAGCTGTGTAGAGGAGTATGGGTACAAAGGATGTAGCACCTGAGTATGATACAGGAATGCTGAGTGAGCCGGACGACGACGGGCAGCGCACGCACTGATGACAATGTCCAGGGCTTTGAAAGGAGTGAGGTTGTCCTCGAAGACGGGGACGACGTGGCCGAGGAAGGAGAAAACTGACAACAGGACGAAGGCTGGGCCTTCGGCGGCAAGAAGGTACCGAAGGCTGTATGAGGTACCAATGAGAAACACGACAAGTTTTCAGGGGTGAGCACGTACCTGCCTGCGTCGCGTCCCGCGAAGATCAACCCCAAAGAGAAAACCACCTCGAGGCCAACTGGAATAAGAGTGATTGCTTCTTGAATGTGCGAGAGTCCTAAGCAACGAAGACCGAGGACGGGTGAGAGGCAGATAGCTGCCATATACCGACAGGGAAAACTGTATCAGCACTGTTGAAGCTGACAGTCAAAGTACATATCCAGGCTGGGACCTGCCAGCAAAGAAAAACGGAAGAGGCAGGCTAGATTTACAAAAGAGTGGACTGCAGACTAGCTGCAAGAAAAGGCACGGTGGTGGGAAGAAGGAAGAAGAGAGGACGCAAGCCTCGGACGAGGTGAAACGGTAGGATCGGATACAATGTAGGCGTCTTAAGGGACCACCCGACCCGTTGCCATCCAATTCAGCCCCAGTGAGTAGTGTGTCGATGAGCCGAGGAACGGTACGACACTGTACTAGGCCTTCACCATGCCTGCCGAGCGTACGGAAGGCTGGAATTCGACCACAACAAACTACGCCAGCTACAATTAGCATTCAATTTTGATGCATCCATATATTATGGAAGGTGGCGGTATCTTTGAGTTGGGACCGAGGACAGTAAAGTGGTTCATATTCATCTTGATTTGATATTCATGTTCTCAATAGATTATGTAACGTTGTAACCAAGCGATTGACAAGTCGTCGATGACGTTGTCAACCTAGTGCTCCCACTGTTAGTAGACAGGAGCACAATGCCATTTCGTCACTAGCACCGACACTATATCCCCACCAACTCATAGTGTTATCAAATGTAATGCACCTGTAGAAAGTGCGTGAAAAGCGGACGGAAAGTTAAACGGTTCTTGGGGACCACTAGATGGATTTGCATAGTTACTATTGCTGCCATGGATGCGTTGATCTACAGTAGGGAGGTAGAAGCAGCGATCTCTGATCTGATAGCAGTCGCGACGCCGCTACTAATTGTGCACCGCAATCGCCGCTCGATCGTCATCCGTTTCTCTCGCATCTTCCAATACAGCACCCGGACGCCTCGTTGTCCAAATAGATCGACTTTTTTCAATCGACTTTTTAAGTTGGAAGTATCAGACAAGCCGTGAATCGCATGAATTGCATGATCCCATCCACACTTCTGAGATACTACATCACCGCGGCGGGTCGTACTGTGCCGTAGCTCCTCATATGTGAGCCTGGATGTATGACGAACTGAGAATAAGGCGAGCGCCACGGGAAAGAATTCGGGAGTGCGAGGCCAAGAGACGTAAGGCGCACGTCATGATCTCAAGCCCAAACCCAGCAGAGTATGGAATGACATTCCTGTCCCCAATCTTCTATCGTATGAAATCCCAAGTGGGTAAGCAGACAACTTGAATGACTGGTTATTGACTATTCTGACAGGCCTAGGTCGTTCCTGCAGCAAAACCTCACCCCTCGTCGGAATTTTAGAGTATTATAGAGCGACCGCCGTCTGACTTTTTCTGTCTTTACAATCGGGAAGATAAAGTGAGAAAGGAAGGTATTTCTGGTATCTGCATACCGGTGATATGGGATCCGATGGGTGCAGAAAGTGTGGAAGAGTATGAGAGTCCAAGAAGTATGGCAGCTTAGTCTGGTCACCCGAACGAGGTATTACCAAGGTATTACCGCACAGAACAAAAGGTGGACGGGACGGGTACTCCTAGACTCGCTGATGTTCAAGCTACAGACTTTGTACAGGGCTTGCAGTGACCGTGTATTTGGTAGTGACCGTGACGAGCTCAAGAGGGCGAATTCCACTTACGTCTGGTAGGTGAGCGTTGAATGTCCATGAATTTCAAATGCGGCGTCGAATGGTCCAGTCTCTAACGAGAACTTACTGAGCCCTAACAACAGAGTGAACCTAGTTATAGCATTTCGACCACGGCAGCTGTTGTTTCTCCTGGGGTAAGGTTTGCTTAGTTACCCCGGGGTCCCCTCCCACTCCGGGTTTCGGCAATATTGGATTGAGCAAAGTCGATCCAACGACCGGCGCCCGCGATCACGATATGATGAAGAGATATAAATATCCAATGGTGCTGCACAGGTTCGCCTTTTCGAGGAAATCGGGGCAACTGCATGGAGAGGAGAGGAGAATAGAAAAAAGATGTGGGGCTCCCGCCAAATTCGCGGCTTGTAGAGTCTCGACAATGAGCCCATAAAGTTCTGGAAACAGCACCTAGAAGGTATTTCCTCGAGTAGAGACTGCCTCTCGGGTCGTTTTGTTTGCGCCGGAACTTAAATAGGAAATGGTGGAGCCACCCCTTTCTTCCGATTCCTGTGACCCGTCTCGTCCTTGGTCTCGTCTATGTTCGATGTCGTAGCTAGTAATATAGTCTCCAAAGCTATAGCCCGCGCCAGCTCCCCACCATGTCCCATCTTTGGCCTTCCTCACAGCACGTCAGTGCGCCGTACGGGTACAGTATGTGTACACGCGTTGTGTATTGCGTGGAACACATGATTGCTTGTACTCAGGGCTACGCGGAAAAATTATCCGACATGTAAAGTACAACAATCTTCTCTACCTGAGCCTCGAAGTGACTTTTTGCTGAAAGTCGATGTTTGTGCCAGCCCACACTCAGGCTAGCGTGCTTAGCATGCTCGACACAGCATATGCCTATGAAGCGTCTCTATAGGCCCCTGTACTTGCCCTCAGGCTGTTCGCTTAGCTCATTGGTACTCTGCTGTGACCGGTGAAGGTAGCTTACCATAAGGAGTATTTCTTTACGTTGCTTCTGAAGAAGGACCATTTTCTTTCTTTTTGTTGACCAATCCGCAAGACAACAGCTCTCTGACACAGGACAAAAGACATTCTTATCAAGGTAAATTATGATTCCGTTGTTTTGCCCATCAACACATGAAAAAAATCAGGAGACACCCTCGGGCATTATCAACTCGTCATACATGAACCTGGCTCAGGGGTGGCATGTTCGCGACCCTGTTGGTTCGAAGATCAGACACGTCGCTCCACGGTATCAAGGAGTAAACTATATCACCGCAAGCCACAGGGCATCATCTACCCCATGGATTACCGTGACATGGAGCACTACGTTAGGTCAGTCAAGGTTGCGAAAAGTACGTATTAGTTTAAGCACGACTCACCGCCCGCATGGGTCGTCAGGGTTCGAGAAGTTCTCCTCCCTTGGCTGTGCCTTTTGGGGTTCTGGAGCGGCAAAGACACAAACAGCAAGCAAAAAAAGCACAACAATTGTTTTCCTGAACGCTGTTCTGTTCACCATGGGATGAGTGGTAAGAAGAGCGGGGAGTGATGACAAGATTGTGAGCATAGGTTGCCGATTTATAGTTGCGTTCATGCAAGACCACATGAACATTGTCCGACCATCGCCGGTCGTGGAGCAACAACGTGAAGTAAACGATTTAACACCACCATCGTGATGGATCGGATTGCCCTAACTTGAAGATCACTATAACATTGTCGCAATACCTACATGTCGGACGTTCCCAAACTGTATTGGGCTCTGCCCTCCCCCTCCCTACCCGCGGAGACTAAGGAGGCCGTGAAAGGTTGATAACCACTCGGTATCAGCGGCTGTTTTTTTATAGCGCTTTTGATACGTATGCGGAATCGAGAATTCGACGGCCTAAAGACTATTAAAGGGTCTCAGGGTCACATAAGGTAAGTAATCATAACGACTTCTTCGACAGGAGCGAGTATACTGTAGCCCTGGTTATGTCCAATTCATTCCTCCATGTGTGCCTCTGTCCTTCTATTCCAGCTCGCGTGGGGGGAGGGGGGGGGGTACCTGAGGAGCTAGGGCCTCGGTTCTATATCGGACTCTGAGTCTATCTCTTGCACCATTCCCTAAAAAGCCTCACGGCGTTGCCATTCTCAATGGACGCCTCTTCTATCCTCCTGGAGGGCAACTATCGGGCTGCGAATACATCAAACCCATCGCTCCAGACTAAGAACTGATGGGAACCCTGTTTCGCACTAAGCCAGTGCTATGACGTTTAGCATATTGTCGCCGCGTCCTCGCACGTCGTCCCGATACCCAGGACACAGGGGTAGCTGCCTGACCTCACTTTTCCGCGCATTGATGGGGACGATGTGTGACTGGTCCCGTGCCAGCGGAAGTGGCGTTCCCAGAACAGTTAGGACCACGGTGAGACCGATACTTTCTGCACCGTGGTTGACAGCAATCATGCGAAAACCGTCCGAGAAGTAACATACGACTTCACAGTGCGGTGAAGGTGATACTGCCCGTCAGGTGGTGTCATGTGATGCATGACGCGTTGGGTGAGCTGGAGGTCGCCAGTCTAATGCCTAGCTTCTCGTGATCGGTCGGGCCAATGCTGGCAAGACAACACTCTTAAAGCGGGTCTGCAATACGACTGATGAACCTTGCATTTATGACGAAAAAAGTAACAGTTTGGTATGTTGCTTGCCTAGTTATTTATGGACGCAGTTCTCTAATCACCAAACGGAAACAGCTGGAGCCGATCTCGGAGGTACTTCCCGTGTTTTCGCTGATTAAATTCGACTATTTAACTTTGCTGCTATGCTAATCAGCGCGGGATCCATGACATCGATCGCCCATTTGCTTTTTCCAACAACCCGCAGTTCATCTTCCACAATTCTCCCGGCTTTGAGACAGGAGAAGAGAGTCAGCTGAAGGAGGTCCAGTCGTTTATTGAGAAGCGTGCAAGTCCACAGAAGTAGACGATCGGCTCCATGCCATTTGGTCACTTCTACTGTCTCGCTTTGTTGCTCTCCCTTATATCTAGCACAGGTTCTGCTTATACTGAATAAAGCAAGATTCCTACTCGATTTAGAAAAGAGGTTCTTCAATGAACAACGAGCGGGAAATAGTTGGTTGACTTATTCTTTGAATTCTCCGCTGACATAAATGAAACCTTCCCCAGTTCCAGTAATCGCAATCTTCACGAAATTCGATTATTTAATAAGTCAGGTCTACGATACAAACTTGGAAGAGGACGAAAATCGCATGGCTGCGGAGAGGGTATTGAAGGACGACCTCCGAGTACCAGTTATTCAACTATGAGTTTCCACCCAAGCAGATGTATGCTTGGAAGGCGCGTTTAGGGCTTCAGGCAGTTCGTCGGTGTGTTGACACCGTCAGATACATATATGCACGAAGATGACGGGAACCACCAAGAGCAGGTGAAAGAACTGATCAGGAAGATAGCAGAGTCCCTCGACGATCTTTCACTCAAGTCATTATTGGTTTCGCTCTAGCAGAAACAGTGTCTCTAATATGCGGTAGAATAGTAGGCATTTCCCCAACAAAAAATCATTGACGTCTGTTCCAGTGTGTCGGATCCCGCCTTCAAGTTGTACGTTCCTATAGGCGTGATGTCGGACCCGATTTTTCCTGTATTAATTGTAATGGTTAAAAGCGGAATTCGTAGAGAAGTGTTTACCGCCATTCATTCGTTTCATTCTTCCGAGTCATTGATCTATGGTGTACGTGCTCAAAAGCGCGCAGGTGAGTAGGGCAAGACAGATCAAGGGATGAGCGCTGAGCAGAGGAGGGTCGCAACCTCTGCATGCAAGCATGTCAGCATCAACTCTCTTTGTCATACATGGCCTACTGCTTCTCCGACTTGGGCGCATCCACGTCGCTGAACCGCGTCCCTCTGTCCGAGTTGGTTCGATCGACGCTTCACCCTCCGAGTCCGGTGACCTGTCCACATCCACCATTGAAGCTTGAAGCCCGACACACCGTTACCCACTCCGCACCAAAGCACAACATCAAACGCACCTACTACTACTGCCAACCTCTTTCAACCGCACTCGCGTGTGCGAAGGTCCCGAACGGTTTCGCATCTCGGCTTCCCGGAGTTCGGGACAATGCATTGCCGTCCCCTTTCATTGGCGACATGTTTGATGTCCTCGTAAGATTCGCCCACCCTGCAGGCACGTGCTGTCGGTGGGTTTTATACAATACTGTTTTCAATTACCACATTTTCACGCTCTATTCAACCCTTGGGTGCCCAAGGGTCCAAAGTGTTCCCTACTGCCAACCGCTTGCGACTCTCCCCGATGCCACCTGTCGAACGACTCCGCACCTCCTTTCCGACACCCCAATGTGCTCCTCGTCTACGGCTTCCACGACGAGAGGCGCATTTTCGTCGTGTTCGATTTGTCTCGACATCGATCATTAAGGACAGTATCACGACCATCACAAAGGTGCGGTTCGGGACATACCTTCAGGTAGCACTGTGTTAGACGTGACGCAAAGGACGACAATGAGTCGAAGCTTCCTTTCCCGAAGCGAACTGGGACATAACCCCGCCCTAGGACCGAGCCATAGTACTTCATAGTTTGGACTCTTTGGAGGCGGCCCGCTCAAAAACCCCACGCAATTCCAGTATACGAATACTCGATGCGATGGGACACGAGCTCGAGGAGCCATCCGAACAGAACGGCAGTGAGGACGCTGTAATAGAAGCCTGCTACACACCCCAAGAGGCCCTAGAGCAAATGAAGAAGGCCGTCGCAGACCTGCGGGAAGGCCTCAACAGTGTGGACACTTCGGGTGAGGGACCTTTGGACGACCCGCAGTTGGGCGAACTCGTCGCAGGCAGCGCGGGACATACGAAGCAAGTACGTACGTCACTGTAACAAGCACAAACCGCAGATGCGGCACAAATATCGGTCCTTGAAAGAAAGAATGCATGGCGGAAGAGTAGATTCTTGCCCAACTTCTTACCAAGAGTCAAGAGCGATATCGAGTCGGATATCCTGAATTCATTGCGTATTCTGGGGCATCTTTTCGAAGCCCGGAGACGTACGGAAATAGGCCAACGCCGATGCTCGAGATGCAGGACATTCAGAGTGATGATGACGTTCCCATGTCTGCAGGACCGGAAACTGCGCCCGCCGCAACGGCGGCAGACGTAGGTGCAGAGAACGATGCGGCCCTACAGCTTGCCGTCCATGGCGACGACTCATGTCCGGCAGCGCGGCCTCAGGGCGGGTCTTCCAGGTTCAACGGCACGGCGATAGCAGCGGACTTGCTGGCTGGCCGAGTCGATCGGCCCCATCCAGAATGGGGTATGGGAGCGC